>DWGJ01000347.1:0-32945 GCA_018246895.1 Aspitha aspitha aspitha
AAATCGGTAAATATGTGCCGCAACAAAAAAAGGTTGAGAATCACTGCTCTTGAGGAACGCTCATAGCTCATTTTATATCTTTGTATGGAGTATGCTTTTCGCAAATTTACAGTCTACATTGAAAAGAAACCGAATAATGTTTAAGTGTATTTTAAATATTAATACTCAACAAAAATCGTTAAAAATATTTTTCACAAGATCTTAAGTAATATTAAACCGCGAAATTTACCATTTTCACCCGCTGAGCAGTAGCCAGTTAAAGTTTATTAGGTCGCTTTTTATAATTGTAAGCAGTCTTATATAGTTATTACTTTTTGATAAGTTTAATGCGCATAAACATATATTAGAATTACTAAATGCAGATATTATATAGTTTCTAATTAAAGTAAGGGACGAGTGGTGTTAGAATGTCGTGGTAATATATGTTTACGTGTAATCAATTTTACGTTTCGAACCCATTCCATAAAAATATATTAAACATGTAATGATTGTAATCGCATATCATAACAGAACTTATATGTTATAAATTTAATTTAGTATAAATTGAATAACCGTGCACACATTACAATTCGACAATGGGACTTTATAAATAAGCTTTTAGAGCTATTGTGACTACAGTACGTGTACAGTTTATTTTGGCGTCAAATGACCATTTGGAAGTTGTTTTATGGGACTATTATTATCATCATTCTTGTCGTTAATTTTAGGTTTATAAAAATCAAAATTTCACAAGGAATTTACTTTAAAATGTAATCAGTTGTCTTACTTGCAACCCTAGTCCCCCCTTCACTCTACCTCACCGCACAGCTGATCTAATGTCAATTGTCAAGAAAATGGAGTTTTGTTACGCATAATAAATTATGATAAAAGGATTCAATATGAAATCAAACAACAATATTTTTCCAATCAATTTGGGATAGGATGGAAAGTACGACTCCGTTTCAACCTTGGACCGATGAAGATAATACGAAAAATGTTAAAACCGCAAGAGAATTAGTGGATGACGCGAAACTTCATCGGGAAAATGTCAATCATCCAAAACATAGGCAAACTGCGTCTTATGTTAAAGAAAGTGTTGTTCCTTCAAATATCTCTCCGGGACCATCGAGCACTACCAGTGCGGGTGCGGCCCCAGTTTCAGAAAAGGAGTCGAGGATGGACTCGGGCAAAGTAGCATCCATGCAACAAATAGTCGAAAACGCTCTAAGGTAACACTTGATAACTGTTTGTTCCTTTAGTTACATCCTTTTGCAGAATTCATATCTGGTAAACGATTGTATGTCGCGGTAACATTTTCAAAATCTACTTAAAATGAAGAGTAAACAATGTAGTGCTATGAAAACATTTGGTTATTTCATTTTGGCTTGCAGCCAATCCACTAACGTTACTTTGAATTGTTATTCTATTAGGAAAAAATGGTTATGTTGTTATAGATGCTGTATTAAAATTGTGATTTGATGATTTAATTACTGAAGTTCCAATAATATTGTATCCTTGCCACATAATACAATACCAGTGTAAGTCTTGACAAATGTTGAGGTGTAGTGATTGTTTTAACAGTGCTTTACTGTTCTTCAAGTTTATAAATATTTTTTCCACTGTTTGGTTTTAATAACTGTTTACCGTTTACAATTATCCACCCATAAAATTGATTTTTTTTACTAATTTAAACTCATCTGGATATTAAAGTAATTGAATTGAAATTACAGCCAAGAAGGGCGGCAAAGGGTAACACAGCTTCTGGAAGCAGTGGAGGCTCTGAGTGGAGCGGAGAGACTCTTGTTGTATCTTCGACTGCCAACTGGTGTTCCTCCACATGACCCTCTCAAACAACCAATCAATCCGTTGGGCTCTAGGTATAATCTTGTTCAGAAATTAATATTTATAACTACATAATAACTGAAAACACAAAATCGGATGAAACTTTCTTCATTACATAGTTTATTTGTAATTGAAATATCACATTATGTAAAATCTTTCACTGAACATATTTATTACATTAAAGTAATTAAAAAAGTAATTTCAAGAAATTAAGAAATACATTAAGATGTATATCAAATTTTTTTGCTCTTTTTAATGTAATGGAGTATTCTCTGTTACATTAAAAAAAAAGCAATGCTTTACAATATAATACATCTACTGTACTTCATTATTACATCTGAACTAAAATTTATTACTTACAACATGCAAAAATTAGAAATGAACTTTTCAAGAGACCCCGGTAGTCCATTTGGAATTCCACTGTTGAAATTGTGGGTTCCTGTTATATATAGTAAAAAGTAATAATGCCACAATCTGCTGTGCGAGCCATATGCTGTTGGCAGACTAAACACAATTTAGAGAATATTATGAGTATGAGGTACCATAAGGTGTGTAGGTATTTTTGCAGTATTTTCTAATGCCATTATACTGTGGGATATTAATCTTAGAAAACACACATCCCTCAGTAGTCACATTTTGTATGTTAGGGTTTGAACCTCAGACCCCAGAATAGGAGGATATAATACATGTAAAGTATTGGGTCATAACTACTCATATATCTATTTAGTTATAAAAAAATTCAAATAAACATAAATATTGTACATCCCTAATGTAGAGCAGAGTGGTAGAAAATGTAAAGTGAAATTAACAGGAGGTCAGAAGATTGATAAAAAGTGAACTCTTTATAATTATACATGCATACAAATCGTCAGTAGTTATAAATTGGTAAATATTAACATTTCCACAGGATGTTACAGGTTAGCATAAGAATACTCTGTTTAAGTAACAATCAAAAGACAAATATTTTAAAATTTTATGAAATACACAGGTAACAATTTATTATAAATAGAACAGAACTACATATATTGGTACAAGAGTACTTCTTTAACTGCTGTTTTTTCATGCTAAGATTAAACTGATTTTTAATTATTCTATTGTAGAGCTGAACTTCAACAAACTGTTACTTGGATACAAACACATTTAGAAGTTGATCCAGATGTCTCATTACCAAAACAGGATGTTTATGATGAATACATGTGAGTATATCAACATTTTCTCTGCTAATACATTGCCTACATATAAGTGAATGTGTAATCTATCTACCAGTCATAAATGATGTACAGTTTTTACATGTATCATGGCAGACTAAAGATTAAATTTAAGCATGGAACCGTCAGTAACTAAATGCAATACAATTCATTTTAAAACACATATCTAATCTTTTTACAACACATTACATATATTATGTAATATCTTGATTCTGAAATAGCCCAAAGAGACTGTTAGCATTTTTGAAGGATTAAACATATTACTTTACAGTGTTAGGACAATCTTTTAAATATCTAACATAACTGTTACTGTGAATTATAAATCACTTATTATTTCTAATGTCTGACTGGACTGGCCTATAAGTGTTTATTTCAAAAGATTTTGACCTGTATGATGTAATGTGATATGCACATAAACCCTAAGAAATAGTACAATTTACTTTTCCTATATTTGTTAAATCAACTGCTACACAAGTAAAATATAGAGTGAAAGTTTATCTGGCAAATATTTAAATAACAGATATGCATAAAATGTATACACAGACACAAAAATACACATTATTTTACACCTTTTTAATTGTTTAAAATTAGCTGTAAATATAATTTTACATATCTATGTTATTCAAAATTTAAATGAAAATGTGAGACCAAACATTAAGTCAGTGATTGTGAAAATACTAAATTATATTGATTAATAGTGTCATAAGTTGATTTCGTAATTACTTTGATGGGATGTAAAGTGTCTTATCAGGTCAAAAAAAAAGATATGCAGTAAATACTTGATTTTACTGATATCTCAATGCATATCTTTAGAGCCAAAAGTTTATCTTTCATGACAATTTCAGTACATTAAATACATTACACATTCAATAATCATTACATATTTCTTGATAATTTGTATTTTTTTAAAAAGAATTTACAGATAGATATAATAGGAATTATTTTAATTAAACTTTATTTATTTAAAATTTCATACTGGAGGATACTACAAAATAATAATAATAATAATAACAATTGGGGACAGTTCTAAACGCGGCTATCTGATTGCAAATTATGCAATTTAGTACATGTGTTATGTTAACCGGGCAGCTGATAAACATACTCACTACATTCATTTAATAGGTTTTTTTTAAATACACAGTACTTATTCGGTAATTTGAACTTTTGCCACAATTTACCTCCTTTGTGCATCAAATTAACATCTCTGATTGTATTTTCTATAATGCTAAGAATTCGATTTTATGGTACGATAATTTCAGAGACACATTTATATCTGTGTTAACCTTTGATATTGTTGATTGTAGTTTTTAATGTTAATTGGTTCATTATTGATTACTAGAGCTCATTGTATGAGCAGCAACATGAAGCCATTATCAACAGCTGACTTCGGAAAAGTAATGAAACAAGTGTACCCAAGTGTGCGGCCGCGACGTCTCGGCACCCGTGGTAATTCTAGGTAAGAGCATATTCTAGAGACATCTGGTATTTGGTTCTAGCTTATTATGGTATCTGGTTTTAGCTTATAATTTGCTTTAAAGTGTTCAATAACTTTAGATGTGGCAGCCCTACTAACAACATTTAAGATACAGGAAATAAATAACACTGATGTAACATGGTATAGTACGTTTAATTTACACAATGAATACTATGTGTGTTCTGATATATATTGTAGTTGCGTGGATTAGTAATTTCGTTATGTAATCAATGCTTACGAAAATATTATGAAGTTTCTTATCATTACACATTATGTCTTTCATAAATATCGGAATGAAATAGTTATATAATTAAACTTTAACTTTTCTAACAAGTAAGGACTATAAATCTTAATCTTGACCTGATTATATATTTTTATCTACTATATTTTATTGATAAGTATGTGTTTTATGTAAGATTCACGTTTTATACATACATCTATACAAGAAATTATCAATGTACTCTGTGGGACATTTTACTAATCCTGAGACTGCAGTGTCTCGTGCCAAGTACACCTTTAACATAATTTGGCGTGAGACAAGTGTCTATTCGCCTACATAATGAAATTTTCCAGACAGTCAAGAAAATCATCAAGTGTTATTAATCTTAACTGTTAATGTTATTTCAGATACTGTTATGCTGGTCTTCGGAAAAAGATCAAATTGGAAGTACCACAGTTGCCAGATTTGGGCGAATCATCCAAGGTGTGTATTTTGATTCTTTATTACAGTATGTAAAGGCTCTGCACACCATTTTTTAGGGCTTTTACAAAGCTTATTACATTTGATTTTACAGGAACCTTAAAGTTTTTAGCTAAGTTACATAAATATACATTTTATGTGAGGCTACTAAAATTCGAAACATTTGACTTTGCAGGAACCAAGTTTACCGTCTAGAGAGAATGAACAAGTAATTTGTGACTGGGCTGAAACTAAATTGGGTATGTAAAATGTACATGTTACAGTGTTATTTTTAAGGTCATACGTTATAGTTAAAGCGAGAGCTTTCTTTATTAGAATAAGGTTTTCCATGAGACCATGAAGGTCTTTATAAATATTACACGGATCTTTATAAATATTTGCCAGACAATCAGCATCGTTTCTCGGGAGGGCATTCGCTCTAGTCTGTGACACTAAGACGCCTGCAACATGTCGTTATCAAATAAATGAATGCATTTTCAGGTATGAAGTTCACGAGCATATCAGAGCTGTCGCGACACCTCGCGTTGGCCGCTCGCGCACCGCCCCCCGCTCCTTCGCCGCCGCCGCTCACACCGGTGCACGGTATGCTCATACCATTCCTATTGTTTACATGACTATAATGATATATGTATACTAACAAGTTAAAGTAAGTTTAATACGAAACAATATACCATCCCATGCAATATTTCAGGGCAGCCAGAAGAAGCGTCCGGTCGGCAATTAATGAGACAATTAAAGCGAAAGATACAAGTAAGTGTTTTTTTTATTGTTAAAATTATAGCAATTCATTATATAACTTATTCATACTTAAATCAATCAACAGACGCAAGGTACTCCTGGACGGCCGAAAAAGAACAAGGGGCGGGAAAGCGCAGGAGAATCGCCGCCGTCCACGTCGTATGCTGGCGCGCACTCCGCGGTGAAGCACGAGGGCGAGATGATGGCCGAAGCGGGTTATGGCTACCCACCGGCGTTCGTGCCGAGCGTATACGATACCCGCGCGCCCTTCCCCGCTTACGGCACGCCGCCGCGCGCACACCCACCGCACGCGCCCTCCGCGCCGCATCCCGCCTTGCCCGTGCACGACTATCGTGCAGAGCCCTATGTCTTCGACCCACCCTACCCGCGTGACCTCACCGTGCTGCCAGACGCCACGCACAACCTACCCATCAATCTGAGCAGCAATGCCTCCCTTGACCTTTCCACGGAGAGAACGGAATGGCCGCGCCGTCGACCCCCCGATCCGACTCAACCTCGCCTCCAGCTTCCTGGAAAGAAACTCATTCTCGAAACCTATCAGAGCGAGACGCAGGCGAGCTCTCCGCGCTCGTCGCAAACAGACACCCGGTCTGTTCATCATGTCACCGAGGAGTTTCCGCGTACAGAATATTTGCCGAAGAAGATGAGGGCCGCCGAAATACTGGGCGGCAAATTGGCTGCCACGCGGCAACAGACCTTGCCTCCTGCTGAACCCGCGACGTCTTCCACGTCCGCCGGCGCCGAATCTACAATTCGTTCTGAGGTTGCTTTTTTAGAGGATTCAAAAAACTTAACGAGCCGGTCCAAAAGCACCGCCGCGGCGCTGGCCCGGGAGGAACAGGAGGCGGCGAGTCCGACACGGTCGGTGAAGGCTCTGACGCCTAAGTATTTAACATCAAAATTTTCCACGCGAACAAAAGAGACGACGCCGGACAGACCCGTAACTCCGGATTCTTGTTGCGGTCTTGACGGCATCAATATAAAGACGGGCATGATATGTGAGGAGAAGCATTCGGAAATTTTAAACAGAGAAAGAGTAATTAGTATCTGTAACATTGGTAAACATGACTTGGACGATTATCTCAATGAAGGAAACAGTCAGGAGCATGAAGAAGAATTATTGAAATATTTTCAGCAACGAGATAATGACCAAGATGTTTCAGCCGATACTAATCCTGATAATAATGCTTTTTTAGAAGTAGGCCAGGACCCACAGGACGACCACAGCCAAGGTAACAGTGAAAAGATATCACAATTAAGAGAGTTATTAGCAAAGAATTTGAAAAACCAAAGTGGGTCCAGTTGTACAAATCTCCCAACAAGTCAAGAACAAGAAGTTACAATTGAAAATCAAGACCAACAAGTTAATAAGACTGTACTGACTGAAGGAGCTTTTAAACCAGTTACAAGTGTAATTGACCCAATGAATGGTCCAAGTTTATCAAATCAAAGTGAAATTAATGGCAACAAATCATGCAACTCAATATTAAATGATAATAATGTTTCGTTATCCTATAATGTAAATAACGCTGCAAATCAATTACTAAGTAATGTCGGAGGTCCCCATTTGTTCAACGGCAATTGTCACAATGAACCCCAAAGCCCAACGACGAGAACCCAGCAATACGACTTCGTGCCCATTTCTGATGCATGTCATTCTCCTGGGAATTTCCACTCAAAATCACCATTGGGTTTTGGACAAAGAGGACATAGTCCATCTAAAATAAACAAGTCCGTAATTTTAGGTGGATCACTACAAACGTCTCCAATATCTCACAGCACAGCAGCCAGTCCGTTTGTCAGCCCTAGAAATACTCCGGTACCTAGATCCAGACTCTGTCCGCGACCTATACCAAAACATAATAGTAGGAAAAGGCGCAATCCTCTTTCTTTAGGAGTCGGTGATCCGTGCTCTAAGCAATTCGCGGTACCAAACGACCAAAAATTTGTACATAAACCATCTGTTAGCTGCACAAACTTGAAATATTGCCAACCTATGTCGGCTCCACCTTCGCCAAATCTTACACAGTACAAAAATCCAATGCTACAGAACTCTACGGGAATTCAAAATGGTAACAGTAATATGTGCCTAAATTTTATGCCAAATGCCTTATTTAGAGAGCATATGAACGGAGAACTGACGCACCCGCTGTCTGCTGATCCATTATCGAGTGAGGTCAGTCGCTTTTTTCAAGAGCCGATTGTGAATTTTAGGTTAGGGCACGATCCATCGTTTAGATCTCAGTCGGTACCTCTAAAACAAGGTATGAATAATGTAGGGCTTTTAAGCTACAATAATACTCCTGTAGGTTCAGTCCCACAGACACCCGTGCCTAACGAATTTTGCGACTTTGGATCTCTGGTTGATACTTGTGACATATCGAAAGCCGGCCTGAATCCTGAGACTTTGGATAAAATTTATGACGCAATAGATAGCAGTAATGATGTACTTAATCCAGGTGCACCATCAAATTTATTAAATACCAGTGCCACTCTTAACAACGGTTGTGATCCTCTGCCCGAACAGCAGATTCTAACTGAAGAACAATTGAGTTCATATATTCCAAACAGTGATGACTTGCTCGTACGCAACAGCCAGTTCAGTCAATCATTTCCCGGTGACGCGGCGGCGACTGATAATGTAGAAGAGTTTTTAAAACGAACCAATAGCATTGAATTCGATTTGTCTGATTTAGTATCTGATAAAAATAAGTATTACACATCAAGATCAGTTCCCAGCACGCCATTGCCGTATAAGAGAACAGCGCCTAATTTGCAAATAGACTCACGACGTTCTCGCGAACTATTCGCAACTGACAATTATTCGAATATTAGCAATGGGATTTCATCTAAATCTGTGCCATCGACTCCGCAGCTTGCGGAAGACCGAAGCGTTTTTAGCTATAGTAACAGAGACTTCCTTATAAATGGAAACTCGGTAGAAATCTGTGGTTCTACTCAAATTCGTTCAGTCGTAGGAAATGACCATGGATTAACCTCTCCACTCGACATGTTACGAGAGGATATATTGGAGCCACTAACACCGGCGGCGGATCTGCTGGCTGATTTGGACAAAATTGATGGAGCACCATACGTTGACCTCTAGTCAGCAAGTTTTACAACTATGAATGAACATTGCTATTAGGGTCATTGTATATAATACGGAATGCTTAAGTATTGGATGTCTTTGTAGAGTACAATGCTTATATGTATGCCTTCAGTGAAGGCAAAAATTTATTTTTATATGTCTTAGTTTAAAAAAGTATCGCACACTCCCAAAAACTGAGTCAATGAACCATTATGATTATTGTGATAAGTAAATATTCTGTTACACTACGAATATCTCAATTTTACTAGATTTCTTAATGTCATCAAATGAAATGTTTAATTCAAGGTCTCAGTCTAGTTTTCAAATTCACATTATTTTCTCCAACCACGATGAGATTTTGATGAATGGCCATTGCTAGATTTTTTTTATCAAAAAGTGCTATAAACTACCTGTCTTAACACAATTGCGTCTATGGAATCCGATGTTATATCATGGTATTGTTATCCATTATACCTTATTAAATAAAATTAAATAGTTAAAATTATTCGACGCCAACAATTGGTGAATATATAACAACATCGGTTTTAACGTGGCTAACAATGAATAACAAAATGCTGAATATGCCTCTAGACAATATACATAAAACCTCATCGTTTTTCAGAAACACACATCGAAATTTTGACATATATTTAAATGTAGAATGTTGATATAATAAATATTCTAGCTCATTAATTCCATCAAATGACGAATGTAGCTAGCTATAGAGTAAGCAGACCAATCCGGCGTGCCAAGCGCGCTAATTAAATTTAATTGGTTTTATAAGATAAAAGATATATGATATGAATAGAATATAGATTATAAAAATGAATTTATTGTAAGTTAGCACAAAGATTTAATATATTTTATTATCGCATAGGAGTTTTACTCTGATATACTAAATTTATATAGACCGCATGTGATGCGGTATGCAATTTTAAACCTGCCTACACGGCTGCAGTGAGCTTATACAAAGTAACCAAAATACAAATTGATTTATTATAATTCACATTGAGGAGGCTAGCCAACAAGTATACTTCTATTATTGAGACGATTGTCATTTTCATAAGAGACATTCGCTGGAGCCACTACTGAATTGTACGCTACAACAACGCTACTTATAAACGTACAAACGAAATTTTATGTTTATTATGGCTAAAGAAAAATTCAGACCATTTTATCGATTAATGCCCTGTATTAGATGATGTTACATACATATATAAGCACCTAGAAGGCGATTCTGCTCGCCCGTAACATCCTAATGGTATTTGATAGTTTAGTAAGTTTCGTCAATTTATAAATAAATTAGGCGCATTGATAAGAGCTTCACGCTTTATATTTTTTATCACATCCACTTAAGTGTAAAAGAATATAATTTTAAATACATTACGAGCAAAAGCTTAAAGTTTTTCAAATAAGCTGAATATGTAATATTTACAGATAAATGATTTGTACTTGACATAACCTGATATACGGAAAAGTGGCTAGCCTCAATGCCCTCCTTCCAGGTGGAATTATAAAATTGTATCGGAATGTACCTAACTATACACTTATTGTTGTTTACTTTGTTAATGCTTCTTAGAAGTATTTCACTATATCACATTAATTAATTGAAACGTTTATTTGTAAAAATATGACTTTTTTTGTGCCTAAATGAAATCAAATCAAATGCTTAGTAGTTGGATTGTTGAACGCTAGTACAAAATACATACTGATTCGACAGGGATATACATTTATGTAAGTGAAACCGAAGACTGTTATAAAGTTTGTAGATATTTTCATCAAGAAGTAATCAATTCTCAAATTGTTTGTCTCGAGAATAGGGCGCACTGAATCTAATGGACACTTATATTATATTCCAATTTGGTACAATTTACCAAACAGTCTCGTACCTAATTATTCTAATTGTACATTAATTTAGTACGACTATATTAATTTGTAAATATTGAAGTTTTAATTCCAACTTTGTCTTATTTGTATTACACATTGATTTCATGACAGTAACAGTAACATCCATCATAGGTCTAATTTTGTTTCT
Organism: Aspitha aspitha aspitha; assembly: GCA_018246895.1. Classification (NCBI taxonomy): domain Eukaryota; kingdom Metazoa; phylum Arthropoda; class Insecta; order Lepidoptera; family Hesperiidae; genus Aspitha; species Aspitha aspitha. Next base: position 11,086 of record DWGJ01000347.1, read on the forward strand.
ACGTCACAATCATATATGCTATTTGTAAGCATAAGTTTAGTCACTCACTGAATATTGTTTCCGTAGAAATGTATACTCTCTTATGTTTTTTTAGAATATTGTATGTTGAATATTGTTCATATTGATACCAATGTTGTTATGGGGGGCTATAAGTATATCGCAACTCATTTAGCATACAAAATATTTTAAAGTGCATTTTCGAACCAATCCAAGCACTTCATATATTTATACAATATTAAAATACAATGCAAATAGTTTGTAAACACTAATTAATTGAGTGATTAGTTATCAAATAATTGCTGTAAAATACTTTTTGTATAAGTCATAAACAATTGAAGTTTATAATTTACTCAATCTACTACTCACATCACATGTAAAATCTTATTATGTTTGGTAATTACGAAGGCTACCCACAGTAAACGATATGTATGAATGTTACCTAAGAAAGGACAATTATCAGTCATATGATGGAGATTTTGTTACTAAAATAATTATTGTTATGTAAATATTTTATTAACAACATTAAGATTATTGATTCATGACACTGTTTATTTTTATTACAATTATGTTGTTCTGTTAATATTATTGTTTTTATTTCTAAATATTTTTTATAAATATATAATAATAAGGATTTAAATGTATATTATTTTAAGTGAAACTATCCATGTTGTTGATTAGTCTTATGGATGTTGATTTACTCATACACCATTTACTATACAGTGATAAATAAATGGTATAATAGTACATTTTGTTATTACTTTACACCAAACTTTTATTGCATCTATAACTATGTCAGCGGACACATCCGCAATATTAGAAGACATACCTAATTGGCCACTGCTGCCCTTTGATATCGGCAAGCAATTTCTAACAAGATTGTAGAATAGAACCTTCAGTGTAAATAACTTGTGTTAGTCATAGATGTTTATAAGAAATATGTTGGTTAGTGTAAATTGTTGGAATAGTAGAAGTACAAGTCAGTATTTATGCTATTAAAGGTACTTTGCAAATGTGTTGCTATTCTTAAGAACTGAGATAATTGAGTCTTGAATACATAGAGACCTTAAGCACTACCTTCAAACCAAAACAAAATTTCATCATCGTAATAAAAAAAAATGGTGTAATAACAAAACTTTATATTAATATCATGATCTTTACTAAAACATGTAAATATTATAATCACATCACAGCAAATAGTCGCTAAAATATAGTTATTAGTTCTGAATAAAAACCAAAATTCATCAAAACAACAACATATTAAACCTCATTTCCCTTGATTATTGCATATTCATTGTGTTACCAGTTACAAAAACAACTTAGGCCTCTTTATAAACCAATCAGGCAAAATTGGATCATCGTCATAAGAATATTCATTTGATATTTGAACTGGTGCTCTTGGAAACCATTCAAACTGCAAAGCAATCAATGGCAACTTTTTTAGATTGTTCACTGCCTTCTCTCCATAACGATATTCAATCTCTCTTCTTAAACAATTTTTAACAAATGTAAAAAATGCATCTAAAAAGTTGAAACAAACATTGGGATCCCAGAACTCCTGTAACAATTTTGCATAAATTTATTACAATCTTATAAAAATAAGAATTATTCATTAACAGCTGTTGTAAATTACCTTAGACATTCTTGGTAATTCCCTGATATTATACACTTTTAACTCCTGTACAATACCGGATGCACTTCTAAACCCACATAAAATGTTAGATATTCCAACTAAAAATGACTGACACCACCATTTCTTGGTTTTAAACTGTCTGAAAATGGATTTCATTTATTGCTGTTACTCTACAAATGTTTTCAATACTACCAAACCTTGCTACTCTAGATCCAGTATGAAGATCAATATAGACAATTTGTAATGATAGTGTAATGAATCTATTAAAAAAAAATAAGAATAATTACAACAAATATGTATACAATTACAAAATAATTAGTGTTGCCACAATACCTAAAATTTCTTTCTTGATTGGGAAACTCTATATGCCTGTTTGTTTTTAACTCAATAAATTCTTTTGTTGCTAAATAATTAACTATATCACTAAAACCAGACTGCAGACTGGGTGGTGGTTGCATAGATGGTCCATCACATCGTATACCATCCATCTCGGCACCATACACAATTTTATGCTTGTTCAAATTTGTTTTGAACACTAATGAAAATTCTTCAGTCTCATCTACTGGTTCATTTGGATTGGGATCAGAAGTAGGGCTATCTGTATAAATAAATATAGTCAATATTATAAAAGAATAAGGCTAAATGCAAACTGTAAAGTACAAACTTTCCAACTACAAAATCATTGAACTTGAATTTAAAAATTATTCAATGTCCAAGCCTAACCGGATAACATGTATTGTTCAAATTTGTAACCCCATGATGAAAATTTTTTCTCTTCTTCTGTAATGTGCTGTTTCTTCTTTAGTTTCTCTTCAGTATCTCTTGCACATAGATATATTCTCCCTTTATCTAAAACAGCTACTATTTTCCATGGATCACGTTTTTCATAAGGGGTGCAGGCGACACAGGTCATAAGCCCACGATAGCAAAAGAACTGAGCAGCTTCTAAATTATCTGCTTCAGTAAGTTGCAATCTTTTTTCATTCTCTAATAAAAAACGTAGCAAGTCTGTCAATTTAACATCAAGATCCGGAGGTTTATGTTTAACTTTATCTAAATTATGATTTAAATCTAATTGTACCGTTTTATCTCTAACAAGACGAGCGAATTTTAAATTTTCCAAACTAATAAAACCTATTATTTTCGGTTTTCCGAATTCTGGAAATCGTTTGGAATAAATATGGGGGTTAGAGGGCAGCTCAGATTGCATTTTCTTTTATTTAATTAAACCGTTTATTTATATTTTGTTATCTACAATAAATACACTCAATACATAAGAGCAAAATAGCATTACTCCACAGTGTATACAATAGGGTATTACTGTTGTCTGGTGTATTAATCACTTTATTTATAACTTTACTCTTTGCAATAAAGTATACAACAGTCACAATCATGGGGGTGAAACTTCCATACATATAGTATATTATTTATTTATTTATTTATTTATTCAAGGATCACCAACGCAAGAATACAGCAAACATGTATGTTAATTTAGCAAACACAATTATGGTATGTTAGATACTAATACAAATATCTATGTCACAATCTCACAAGGCTCACAACACACGTTTGACATGACGTAAATATACTTTTTTATTAAAAAATTTATGGCCAGGGCATCATTTTAATTTGCCCCTAGTAGAAAGTGACATCATTTAATTTAACTTAACAGATAAAATAATGTTTTAGAACGAATTGATAATCATTTAATATAAATTGGGATTAATAACAATTAATAAAAAAAATTCACCCGATTAAAAAATCGAATTAACTCCTTTAATTGTTTACATCCAATAATAAGCCTAAAATGTGATGAAGGCTTGTTTGAACTTAATTTAATGACTTGGGTAATAAAAATTGTAACTAATTTTTACTATCGTTTTTCATCAGCACGACTCACATCTGGCCGAATTATCAATCAGATTTCCGTTGCAGATTTTAAAATGTTGACAAAGACAAAGTACCTCATACACAGTCATACACTATTGAGTCTATTGACATTAGGCATGTAAGCACATCGGCATTTACATTTACACTTATCAAATTTTACGAGGGCGGAGCAAGTAACGACAACGAGAACTCTAGTATACTTTGTTAAGATTGTTACCGTTAAAAGTACTTATTTTTGTGCATGTGGTATCTAGTGAAACATTCGTCTTATGACGAACTTGTAAATAGCCAGTATGCCTTTTCATAAATGTAGATTGTGTTTGAAAATAGGAGATTTTTGTTCTATCTTTGAAAAAGATGATACAGTTAAACTATCTGAAATGGTGATGTCTTTTTCTAATATTCAAGTAAGTAGAATCTTTTCTATGTAACATATTTTCGAAATGCACAAATATTTTTCACGTTGAGGTGGAAAAATGGTATGGTCATTAATACAGAATAATGAAATGTACTGGTTTTACTAATCACCTTGGGCTATTTTTACAAACAATTTCATTGATTTGATTGCAGATTTATGAAGGGGATGGCTTGTCAGATCGTGTTTGCACATCATGTATAGAAAATTTAAGTACTGCTTTTTTATTTAAACAACAATGTGAACGTATAGACAATCTGCTGAGAAAATATCCAGGTGAGTAGTAAAACATATATTTGTCTTATTCAACAATTTTTTTCGTCAATGTATGCATTTATATTTCAATTATAATATCTAGTATAAATTAATGAAATTGATGAACTACAGACATACAAATTGTTAAACCACCAACATCGGATTACAATGACTTTTATACCAAGGAATTTCACATGCACTCTGAATGTGAATCAGTAGAAGGTGAAAATGATCAAAATTTGATTAAGGATACAAGTTTAGAAGAACAAAAAGAATGTTATCATGAAACAAGTGATGAGACAGATAGTGATGTTGACTCTATAAAGTGTGTATACTGTAATCAGTCATACAATAATTATGGAGGCCACACTTGCCATGTGACTTGCACAATAGAACATAATGAGATCCAGCGCTCCAGCAGCAATGAGACCTTAGTAGCAGCAGATTTACGACCTATCATTCAGCCACCTAAATCAGTTGCCCCAATTTTAAACATCCCTGAGTACATTTGTGTGTCTTGCATTCTTTGTGAAGAAAAATATGATGACTATGATGCTTATGTGACACACTTGAACAAGTGTACTACTAATGTGAAAGTACAACATTTTGTTTGCCCCTTATGCCATGATATATTTACTGAGAAACTGGCTTATCTGAAACATTTAAAGATAAAACACTTTAAATTGGAAGATAATACTTTTGATACTATTGTTGATACTGGCTTTGATTGTGTTGATTTTGCTCCTACTATTGAAAAAACGAGACACCCTAAGACGGTACGACGCCAAATAGATTGGTCTATTGAAGACATTTATCAAGAAATAGAGTGCACAAAAATTCAAGAAAAACAAATTCCCACTTCCAGTCCATTAAAAAATTTCTTTTCAAAATTGGGGAATGAGTGAGTTCCAAACAGACTATTGGCATGCCTGGGGGATTCATCAGTTACTGCTTCCAGATTATATACTAACAGGGTTTAGCATAACTTTCTTAGAGAAAACTCATTAGCTTTTCAGTTCTAACATTCTTCTTCAGCAGCAGTCATGACATTGATCATTGGTCAATTCTAAAACTTTAAGCTTATTTTTAGTTAGAATAATATGTAGAACCATGTATCCAAGTACATTTTGTAATATCCTCACTAGATCTTTAAATAATTAATAGTGTGTGTAATGATGTTTGTTTTATTGTAGATCTTTCAGTAGACAAAGCACTCCAAAAAAGGTGAGCTTTCGTAAATTCATTGAAAATGGCAAGGCGAAAACGGCTGTATACTTGCCATTTCGGAAGTATATACAGAATTATAAATTGAAGAAAAAAAATAGTGACTACAGTCCCATAAATTCTAAGACTCAAGTTGTCAGCAAAATACAAGCTACTTTACCAGAAGTCATATCAGGTAAAAAAAAATTATTTTCATTTTAAAGAAATGAATGTCACATATTCTCAATACCACCAAGGAGAGGAGGTAAGATTTTCCTATCAGTCATTTTTAATCTTGATAAATCTGTTCTCTGCCTCTAATACCTTGGACTCTCAAAAAATCGTTATTATTTTCATGTCTAACATAAGAATAACATGAGGCATTATGTGTTTTGTGGCATCTTTAATGTTTTTTTATGTACTTTAAGACTAAAAATCTTTTGTATATTATAGATTCTTTTTTATGTACAACCCACTAACTAATATTAATTTTGAGTTTAAGATTTTGGATATTATTTAAATTTCAATATTTTTGTACGTGCAATATGGACACTGTCTGAAATAAAGATATATTATATTATTATTATTATTATTATTATTATAGACAGTGATTACAATTCACCGAGTGGTACATCTGAAGAATCATGGAAAATGAAACAGAATTTAATATGTGCATGTGATAAGAAAGTATTTATGCTTTCTGAGTTTATTCATGTGAGTTAATACAAAGCAGTTCTCAATATTATTATTTGGATATCAAATAAACAAATCAATGAACTCATTTGACTTTCAGGATCGAGATAGAATAGTGGCGATGATAAATGAGTTAGGAGGTGTGGTGTCGGAGAATACAAAAATGGAGATGCTGGCAACACATTTTATTTCGGTGTTGCCCAATGATACCTTTTCAGGTATGATGGTTTGTGCCCTGGCTACTGGGAAATGGTTGCTCCATATCAGTTTTATATATGACAGCTTTAGATGCAAAAAGTTTTTGCAGGTTAGTTAATGTTATAAATAGATTTAATCAAATTGAATTAAAGAATAAAAAAGACATACACACATTATCATATGTATATGTTTTATTTAGACTTTATTAAGAGACACATTAAAGTATTTTTTTGTTATATAATCAGCAAAACAGTAGCAAATCATTTGTTATCACATTTATGTTAATTGTTAAATATTTGCTCCTATATATCTATATAGTATATACCTGGCGTGACGATATGTATGTATGTATTTATGTATGTATATATTTTCTTCTATTTCTATAATAATCGTAATATGTATTTACTAATTATATTTACTATCCTTAACATCTGTAATGGGATTCTCTGTGATCTAATGAAATTTTATCTCACTTAATGTCATTATTCAATACATTTGGCGAATGAACAAGTCAATAATCTTATTAGGTATACTCTGAAATCAATATTTTTGGGTAATTTTGTTTTAGGAAAGTATGTATGAATGGATGAAACACCCTAAAATAGTGGAAATAGATACAACAAGTGTGGAAGTAGCAAAGGCTGCTGTATACTGGCATTTGGAACTTCAAACTAACAATGCAAAGTTTCCCTTTGAGGGCAAACAGATTGTTTTAATAATGAAGAAGAAATATAGGCAATATTATCAGATGGTTTTTAAAACATTGAAGGCAAAACCAATCACATATGACCCAAGGTATTATTTACCTGTCCATTATTTACTTGTATGCACATTCTTTAAAATAAATAACCTTTATAGCTCCAGTGCATAAAACATTTGCAATTTAGTTCAAAATACAAAGTGAAACATGTTGGATCATTAAGACTTTTAGATCAATGTAACAATCATATGATTTCTATGTAGCTTTATTATTAAAAACCTTGTAGGAGACTTCAGGGTGGCTTAGGACTTTCGTTTGCTAGTTGGCTGTGCATCCATATTATAGAATTCACATTGGAAATGTGTAAACCTTTGCTGATCATGCAGTTTAAACGAGTTACAGTTTATTGATATTTAATGAATGTTACTTCCAGGACCCCTGGCATCTGTTGCACTGCTGATTATTGTTTTGTCGACATGAAGATTATAGAACGGGTTAAATTACGATTTTTCTTCCATCACAATGTTCCCGTCTTCCCTTATCAATATATACTTGTATATCTTCTCAAGAGAGGCTGTGTTGAAGATGAACATAAATATTTATTACAAGACTGCAATAAGATTAAAGATACTTCTTACTATATGAATAATACTTATTAAGAAATAAGTAAATTATATTCTGAAGATAATTGAAATCCAAGTTCTAAAAATAATAACTCCATATTACTTTAAATTAAATTTTAATTCTATGTGAACATGAAAAATTGTTCCTGGTTCATTAAATATTGTTTAATAAACCTAGTTAATATAAAAGAAAAATAATTGAGTATTTTATAGATAATAAAAATAAAAATATTAGGTATACCTTTGTTTTTTTTTTAAATAAAACATTTTTTATTACCTCAATTTGATGAATATCCTCGCCCAAAAGACCGATTCTCTGAACGTCAGGTCATGAGTAATTGTGTATTATGATATCAAATACTGGAGGCACATGCTAACATGCAGTTGACAGCTTAGTGGTTTGAAGTTGAGCCGCTCACAGTGGTGTCTAGGATTATATCTTAGCAACATACCTTTGAGATTCTATGTGCATTTTAGAAATGTAAATACCACTTACTAAATAGGTGAAGGAAACCTGCACACTTTTGAGATATATATAATAAAAAATTACGTTTCAGAGGTATGCGAAGTTGCCATTCAGCTCGTGGCTCGGTGGTAGAAGGACTAAAGTGGTCGAAAAACGGACAACATTTCTCTAAATACCAACTTGTACCATAAACGTTTTCAATCAAAAATGTTTTTAACAATTAATAAAACTTATCATAGGTAATGTAATTTAAATTATAAAACAATTTAAATATTCTGTTATAAATAGTATTGGCTTATTATGTAATTCATAAATTAAAGGCTTCTTACAACATAATTTGGATGTAATATAACTGTTTTATAGAACGTAATAATTATTTTTTATTTGTGGCCTCTGCGTGCCTCCTTAGCTATTTGAGCCACGGTATGGTGTTTATCTTGAAAAGGTTTTCGTATACTGATAACCTGAAAATTTATTGTCATAATAAAATGATTAATGCTTCACTTCCAATTGGCCTCTTACTCAATTTTATCCTTACTTTTGAATATATAACCCAACAAGCAACTGTAGCAAATATGGTAGCTATCATTCCCCATAACTGATCGTAGCTCGGGAATTCATGCTTCATTAAATTAGTATCTTTTTCTGGTTCATCGCATCTACAGAAATTAATTGAAAACATTTTAAACTCATCAACTTGCAATTTTGACAAATTAAAAATTGACAGTTTTTCTTTTTTAGATTCTCCTTTTACTACTGCGGAAAAGCAGTATAGATTGCAGTATAGGAAATAGATTAATCTATATCTATAAAAATGTAAGGTGACAGACTGACCCAGAAATCAAAGTACAGTTGAAACCGCTTTAGTGTAAATGTGAATGTTGTTTAAAATGTGTAGGTAAATAAGGCATTTTAATAATATTATCTGTAAGGAGGTAGAATAAGCGTTGGAGAATTTTTGAAAATCTGTCCGTTTAAATGTTTTTAATTTACGCTCTTGGTTAACAAATAAAATACAGCGTGTATTGATTTTTGAAATAAGATTTTGCGCGAGTTAAAGCTATATAATTAATAATCTGCTGAGATTAGAAAATTAATCCAAGGGATCTAACTTATTGGAATACAAAGCTTGCGAACGTCTCGTACCATATTTTAACTTAAAGTGCTAATTCGACAGGGCCATTGGGCCAGTGTTTTGTATATCTGACTGTTGAGCCGGACATTGTCAGTTCGATTCCCACCTACGACAAATATTTGTGTGATGACCACGAGTATTTTCTTGTGTAAAATTATGCATATTCATATACATAAATTTATCAGCCTATGTGTAGATGTCCTAAAATTTTGTTATTGCTTTATAAGAATGTCAAGTACCTATGCGCGGCTGATAAAACAGGCATCATTTTTCTATTCCTTAACAAGGATAAGGCGCTTAATAAATATTATAATTTATTGCATATTTGTAGTTATCTGTTTACCCCAAATAAAAGCTAATAACACATTTTTGTTACTATATCACTATTATTGTTTGAAAGTAGGACATACGAACATGAAACTCGATAAGCAATGAATTATTAAAATATGTACTTAATATAAACTTTACAATCACAATAATACTTTAATGTGGATAATTAACTTAAGCCATTACAAAATATATTATTAATCATGGTACTAAGCTTGCTAGGTGGCAAATTGTTTTTTAGTTTCTGTGAAATATCAATCGCGTAGTCTTCTCTCTTTTGGGCTATATAAGAAAATAGAGGCATTATCACTGGTTCAAAGTCCTCGATATTACCTTCGTGAATTAAATTAATTATTGTGACCAATTTATTAGTTACTGTCGAAACTTGACTGCTGGTCAGAGGTTCTTTGAAGAATTTGTACTGAAAAAATAAACACATATTCATAAGAAAAATTATACATAGGTACAGTTACTTAAATATACAGTTACTTCAACTCATAAGCACATTAACCTTTAGGTATGGCTTTAATTCAAACATCCTGCTGCTGGGCATGAGGGCGTACACCGACACTCTGCTACCTATATAACGGATTAGCGGACATACGAGTTAGTTACTAATCCATCGGCCAACCCATCTATCGGATGTTCGTGAACCAGCTTTAAGGCCTCCAACAGGTTTTAGCGATAATTAAGTAACAGTAACAAAGAAAATCGACTTCTTAACTTTCTACGCTAGTGAAAGTTTGCCATTAACAGACACGAATCACAACGCATCACCTATATTTTCTCCTATGTCTACTTACAAATATATAAGTTTTACAAGCTTACACTAATAACTTGTCTGGGCTGAATTTTTGCCAGCTAATATTACATGTGTGACAAATCATAATGAATAATAAACGAGTATTTATATTAAACTAAAAGAAATATTTTGCTAAACAACTCACCCTTATACAATGCAAGAAGTTCTTGTAGCAGTACAGCAAGCAGGACCAAGTTGTATTTGTACGATTAGATTTCTCTGCTGCTAGTACAGACAATAATGCATCATTAAAAATGTCTAGAACTTTTGTTTCCCCAAACACTTTTAGGCTCTCCCAGAGGTAATCCCATTCCTGCAAAGTAGTTGAACATAATACCTGAAATTGAAAGACTTCATATATAATTATAATTTAACTAGCTTTTATTGAGTAGGAAAGAACTTAGCTTTTATTGAGTAGGAAGTACTTGAGTTATAGAATATGTATGTACATAATTTATCTAAACATACCTGTGCAAGCCATAATGTTAACATTTCAACATCCATATTTTTATCTACTTGAATCCCACTAATTACTTCAGCAAAATTATTTCCTGGAGGATTCCATAGTCGCCTATAATAGTACATGTTCAATGGGTCCAATTCTTTCAATTTACTTTTTAACCAGGAAACTTCACTGTCTGTAATCAATCAATTATTCTAAACTTATTTTTTATTATAATAATGTGTCTTTTGTGCTTATGAAACAATTTATCGCAAATCAAAATGCACATTTGACATTTATACATAGGGCCAAGATGAAATATGTTGTATGCATTTAGCACAACCATTCAGGCACAAATGTAGCGAAAACAAAAAAAACTGCTGTAGAAGAAATAATTGTATTATTCACCTGGTATGATTCCTTTGTATGAATTCATCACTTTTGTTTGTAAGTCAATCACAAGGATTAAGATTGTTGGAGCCAATGCATCAAAGGTGTTAATCTTCCAACGCACCTGCTGCATCACTTGTGCCAGCATAGCTAGCATTGGTGCCCTATACTCAGACAATTCTTCTACAGAATAACATTTACTTAACAAATGACATAAAAGTTTGATATCTCTATAATTTCTTTTTACAAGAGCAGTATGTAGTTTTGGCATAATAATTAAAAGTAAAAGTTTTGTTCCCGAAATAATGTTAGCATTTTTAAGCTTATGAACAAAGCTGATCAAATTATCTTGCTTGACTTCGATATCATGTTCATCATCTATTGTGTTTTTCAGCACTATGGTCAGACAGGGCTCTGTATCTTCACTGTAATAGTGATTAGAGAATTTGGCTAACATTGTTATTGCTTTAAACATTAGGTTCATTTGCTGTTCATTTTCTACAGCTGATTTAAATATCTTGAAGTACACTTTGCGAGGATTCTGTACAAATACACTCAGTATGTTTGAAAAATCTAAATCTGGTGAAACAGATAGTTTGTTAAAAATGCATGTTAGCATATGAACAAATTGTGTGGATTCTAACGTATCATTAAAAGTTTCATTTTTAAAATGATTATCAACAAAATTCTGCTTCACATCCCTGTTGCACTGATCATATGCCTTTATTGCCAATGATTGTATATATTCATTACGTTCAGCACAAATTTGTATGTGATTGTAAAACTTATTGAATAACTCACAGCAATAATCTTCACTTAATCGATTAAAATTGGAATCCAATATTTGTAGCAAAGATGTGTCATTGAGCAGTTTGTCTGAGCGTATTAATGCTTGAAGCCATTGTATACTGTCATTGCTACTATTAATATTTGCTATGATTGCAGTGCTATCAGTCATATCTATTATCTGCTGTACAGGTTTGCGAGATATCTGTTCTAGCATGCTGACTACAGGGTGATCAGAGCAATTGCTTGTTAAAAGTTCTTGGCGAACTTTATAACACAACTCACCAATAAATTCTTGCATAGTGGTACCATCCACTTCAAACTCACTCCATGCGCAAAATATATCTATATTAATTCCCATGACAAGCTTCATACATTTATCCAATAAATCTATTTGGCATTTATTAAGTATTTCTAATACAGATTTATTACCAAACATGCATGGCTTATAATCAATTTTCTTGCAATCATCTTTATATGTGATTTCATAAAGAGCAACAGATTGATCAAGAGAATGTGTTTGAGTAGTGTTGTAATCACAGAAACATTTATGTAGTATACCAAGCATTGTCTGTAGACAGTTTCCGTAATACTTATACAAATCATCCTTACTAAGACTTTCTAATTTATTCTCATTTGGTGGATTACAAAAAAATGTCATACACCTTTGGAAATTGCTAAAACCAAATTTCAACTGCTGTTCATCGACATCAAACAAATTTATTCGACATAACAATTTAAAGCATGCTGTGGATAATACCTCCAACTGTTGTAGACATTCAGTGGGATTAAAATATTTCAAATTCAAAATTAGTGCATCAGCTACTTCTAAGCATAGTTGTGGATAACTAAAACTAATAATTTCATATACGTATTTTTGCATTGACAACTTCCATAGTATTTCGCACATGAGATATTTTGTTATAGTTGGAACTGTCCATATAAGAAGATCTATTGCTGAATCTGTATTGACCAATTTGTCCAGTACAGGTAAGTCAGAGTTTAGAACAATATATAATGCAAAACGCCGCATCGTATCCATTGCGTCCTCAAGAACGCCTTCATCATTCATGTAATTTTCTTTCTTTAAAAAGTTACGTATATGATCGATTATAAAATCTATCTTCTTTTCATTACCTAGAACAAAAAAGACAATTTTGTTTCTTTCTTTACAACCATTTAGGTAGTGATAATATTCTGGTGTGATAAACTTACCGCCTTTCGATTTTAAATTTGCAAAAGAATGTACATAATCAGCTGAAATAAGGACGCCTTGTAACGCAGAGAGATCTGCAGTAAATTGTACTGTAATCATAATTTTTCTTTACTAATATACAATCACAGATGTTTTAATAAATAGTTCATTTATTACAAACAAAGACTAAATATGAACTTTTAAGTCTTTTAACTCCACACACACCGGCTGCACAATCTGACTGTCACTGGTGACTGCCAAATCTGACAAATGATAACAACAATAGCTAATGCAAATCTTTAAACCTAGGTATTGATTTGTTTGTAATACACCTATATATTATTGTTTTTATTGTATTTTAAAGCTTATAACACTGGGAAATAACTAATTATAACCATTTAAAACATGAATATAATTTCGCGTTTTAGCATTTTCCGACCAATTAATATTTTATACATTTGTATTGGTGAATTGCTTTATACAGGCAAAATCTTTATATACATTTTTGAATTCGCATTGTATATCAGATCTAGCCATGTTATATATTACCTCTTATCTATGGAGCTAGCTGTGTTCCAGGAGTTGGAAAATCATAGATAGGCAAATTGCCATCGGTGAATAATGACACCTGTTTCTCTTGTTCCGTAAATAAGTGTGACGTCATAAAATAGTTTACAAATATCTACCAAAAGATGCCGCAGCAATAAAAAATATACAAATTGTAAATTATTATACGCATAGTATTGTCCATATTGCTGTTTATTTTGAAAGAAAAATTTTTTTACCATACGAAAAACATTTAATGAAATGGATTTATTTACTATTGTAAAAAAATTAATAATTAATTTAAAGTTTTGAAATTAAGACAAAAATCGTGAAATAGATTTTCTATGACAAAGGACAATTTGACATGTAGCATTCATAATTATCGTATCCGTACATTAGTAGAGTCTACTATGAAGGCTAAGTGTTATGAATAAGATACTATAGTTATGAATTTTTCAAGAATCTAAAAATAAAATTGAATGTTCAGAATATACAATGGCTACGTACGAATTTCATACGCAATAGTTAGGTTCAAGATTATCAGATGGCGCTATGGTCCAATTGTTTGCAGAAATAATATTAGAGTCGGCTCGCAGCTTTGCCCGCGTGGAAATCAATATTTTTCAATTTTTGAAACATTGTCTTTGCTGCTGCACTTCTATTATTCATAGCGTGATGTTATATAGTCTATAGCCTTCGTCAATAAACGAGCTATTCAACATAAAAATAATTTTCAATTTGAACCAGTAGTTCTTGAGATTAGCGCGTTCAACCAAACAAACTCTTCAGCTTTATAATAATAGTATAGATATAGATAACAAATGTGATTTTTATTTGAAATAAGAAAAAATTAAACACTTTTCCTTACGTTTATATTATTTAATCAAACTACACTTATAATTAAATTAATAAATTATGATAATAACTTAAAATTCATATTAGTATCTAAAAGTTGGTAGTACAGCATTTTACTACGTGCTATTAAGTGAATTTATGTACATCTATTGTTTGAAAGTAGCATAAAATTGCGTTAAGAAAAATTGAGGGTACAATGCATGTAATAAAAATTATATTTTCTATAGCCTATTAATTCGTTTCAGGATTTATATGACGATATAATTATTACTTAGGATATATTAAAAATATTTTGCCATCTGACTAGAACGATTAGCTTCTATATGAAATCCAATAGTCTATATTTATTTATGTAAATGCTGATTAGACTTTATTTTTTATTTTTTGTAACTTATTTAGATTCTTCTTTATACTGAAGGAATCGGGATCTATTTTTAATGCTTTTATATACATTTGCTCTGCCAAGTTATACTTCTTCCAGCGATGGTATAAAACCCCTGTAAGCAATTAAGAGGAATATTGTAAAAATTACAACTATAGCCATTTACAGCCATTTACAGCTGTAATAATTCGATCAGATAAAGCATACATGTTAACATCCTAAATGGGAACTAGTGAATTTCATTAAAATTGAAGCGATAACAATAATGAATATATAACATATGAATGTAAGTACCCACATAAAAATCAACATACCCACGAAACATGCTATTGGATTTTTAAGCAAATTATTGAGGTTCCATTGAATTCGCTTGGCCAGCAATAACCAAACAAAAAAAACGTACAGCAACATTAATTTTTTGTTAAAGACAAATGAATGGACATCATCATTTGAAATTCGTGAAATATTTTCAGTCTCACCCAAATTAGAGTAATGCACAGCTTGGACACGAGTATCAAATAATGAGATCGCGTTTAAAAAATATTCCTCCGCTTCTTCATACTTATCCATTTTGCCGTAAATATTTGCGGCAATAAAGTTAATTGACGGCGAGTCTGGCAGCTCCTTAAGTGCATTGGGTATCAATTGTAAGGCTTTAGTCCTTTGACCTGAAATTAATACATTATGTATAAATACTAGTGGACCTGACCACGCGTTGCGGTGGTTATATTATGTCAAATCACATATGACAAAGATAGTGCGTTCTGAAATTAATTTTATGTAAAAAATTATTCACAATTGACATTTGTTATTTATTTATTTTATAAAAACTATCCTATCTTTTAAATCGGATCGAATATTAGCTATGTACAAAAGTTCATTGAAATCGGTTCAGTGGTTTGGGAGATTAGCGAAAACGAACGTCGTGACATGGGATTTTTATATACAATATAAGAGATAATTTCTCAAACATGGATGGCAAACACCATTATAGATATTTAATGAAAATTATACTAAGAAATGATTGATGAGATATTTATGATATATAAATCACTATTTTTATCAATAATCACAATGAATGGACAACCATAGAGAAGACAATGTCATAGTGCTTTCTAAAATTTTGAATTGGAAGTAAATATTACCTGTATTATCCAGTAGCGATATTAAGTTAGTCCAAGCTGGCGCATGATTTGGTTTTAGGTTTATCGCTCGATACCAATGTTTTATAGCTTCATCGCTTCTGTTTAACCCCAAGTACTGAAATTAATATTACTATGCTATACAAATATATTTAGCTGACATATGTGAGATTTTCAGCAAGACATACTGTTAAAACTCTCGCCGCGAGTCTTGAGCGTTCGCCGTTGTTTATTTTGAGCAGGAATAGTTAAGAACCGCAACTAGCAAACTAATCGAGTTGGTCAGTTATGACGATCGATCGCGTAGCAGAAATTTTGCGCTCCACAATGCCTCCAGGCCAAACAAACTTGTCTGGCTACAACATTTATTACGTCCCACAGCTGGTCTAGTGCAGATTGACGGAGATACGTGTCCGAGGACATTTTTTGGAGCTGCGACAAGGCTTAACTGCTTAATTTATTATACAAATAAGAGAAACGCTAATAGAAAGTAAAGAGTATGGGTCACCTGATCAAGTGGCCGTCACACTGTTTTACTATAAAAAAAAATAATAATATGCAAGTGAATGCCAAGTTCCAAGACTCGCAGTGGGAGTAATAGGTAGTTTTAAAAAGCGTCACAAGAGTTAAAAATATTAACTAGTGAATTATTAAATGAGTTATAACACAGATCAATATAACCAATAAAAGACAATATATAAATACCAAATTCCCAATATTATAATGACAATCTGGATAGTTGCTTCGATAAGATAATGCGGTTTTGTATGCATTAAGAGCTTCATCGTAACGTTTGGTATTATCATAGACTATGCCTAGATTCATCCAAGCGGCCGGAAAATCTTGTCTGAAATGTAACTGGTTTTGCAGAAAACTTGCCATCTAAATGAAAATATTACCCCAAATTCAACTTTAAGTTTAAATAATGAAATCGCAGCCGCAAAGCGATTACTTATGTACTGTACACTGCCTATAGCCAATGCAACACAATTGTTATCTCTTAACTAGTAGACAATTCAGTGTAGTATAATAAATACAACTGAAAACTTACTTGTAAATTATAGCTGACTTAAGGTACATTTCTGCTTCTTCAAATTTCTTTTCATTTTTTAATAAATTAGCTAAGTTGTTCATTGCTTGATAATATTCAGGGTACAATCTGAAATTTATTTGAAAATATGTTGAGGTAGGGTAGGACATAAAAGTGTTTTTTTTTGCAATTGGTGTTAATTACCTTATCGCCTCTTCATATTCACGTGTAGCCCAAGCTGTCATGTTTTTGGCATCGGCAACTTTTGCAACATTATAGTGAACTTTTGCATTCAATGGACAAATAGATAAACCACTGACAAACAGCCTGTACTCATTCTGCCAATCTTTTGATCTATGCCAGCTTTTAGCGGCATATATTAATAAAACAAAGCAAAATAACAGGAGTCCCGTCTTAAAACAAATACAGTGGTGGTATGAGGTTGTGATAATTAAATTACAATGTTAATGCTATGTGAAAATTAGCTTTTAATGAATGCATATCTATACTAATATTATAAAGCTGAACACTTTGTTTGGTTGAATGTGCTAATCTCAGGAGTTAGTAATTCAAATTGAAAAATAATTTTTGTGTTGAATAGTCCATTTATTGAGGAAGGCTATCGGGTATGTAACATCACGCTATGACTAATAGGAGTGGAGCAGTGATGACAAATGTTGCAAAAATGGGAAAATATTGATTTTCACACGGGCGAAGCCGCACACACAGCTAGTATGAAATATAATGCTTATCATATACATCGACTTCTAGCAGTACTATCTATCTATCTATATATCTATACTAATAATAATAAATAAATTATATTATATAAATAAATAAATAAACGAAAGGCTATTCTTGTTTGGTATATTAACAATTATTAACAAATTAAGAATTATCATTATGTTCCAATGACCATGTAAACAGTATCGATAAAAGTGCAGCAAATATTTCAATGTTTTGTAACTGATATTAAATAGAATGTTACCATTCAGTCCTAGTTAATCTTTCGTTCCTGAAGTTTAAAAACACACTTACCAAAAAACAACATTAATACATAATTAAACATAGTTATTAGTATTAGCTGTTAATTAGAGATTTAATTTATCTTTATTATCAAATTGTCATTGGTTTATATTTAGCAGACATAATTCTATTCTATAACTAGTTTGAAATTAATACTCAAATCATATGCTGAGAGCAATTTATGGTTACAAAGCAGCGAACATTAAATTTCATAAGCATACCATACGTGCCTTGTCCACTTGGACAATCTTGTTTAAGCTAATGCAGATAATAAGGCAATATCCCACAGACGAAATATACAATATTCTCTCGGCAATAACAAATCCAACAGTATAGAATATATTCGTGGCTGGTAGAAACGGTATTATGATCAGTGAGATTGATATCAGTAGCAACCTGAAAATTATACATAATTAATTACAACTCTTAAAATTTGGATATAATTATGAAAAATGTTTAATTATAATTATGCATTATATACTAAGTGCAGTAATAAGGTAATTTTTTGTGAAATAACAAATGGGTATGCAGATCAAATGTCACAATGTATAAATAATTTATATGAAGATGATGAGTCTTCTTATACATTTTAAAATCTTCAAATCTGTTTTTCTGTAACCAAATTGTTTAGAATGTTTTTTCATTATATATCTGAATAGTAAATTACAATTAATTTCATACTTGCCTTTTTGTACTATTTTCCTTGTTTGTAGTAAAAACACATGTTACAAACATAATTCCAAATCCGTACATTAGAGCAGCCCACAATATTCTATAATCCTGCATACTTGTGATGAGCGGTATACATCCCATTGACCAATCGTAGCACAACCACTGAGGCCATATTAACAGTAACATATTCAAGAAATATAAATAGCTGTATGTTGCTACCTGTAAATTAGGAATATTTGTAATTACTCCTTAGCAGAAATTGTAATGGTCATACAATTGTTTGGTATAATACAGTTTTGTCACTACAACACTGTCTGAACTCATGACTTACATATCTGGACATTTTTGGAAGATAGTGAAATTAAAACTTATTCAGTTTAACCAAAAACCTCAAAAGTACTTACAAATATGAACATAGATAAAGTCATGTAACACCTATGTGTATTGTACTGTCAAACTATTAATTAAATATTTAGTAATGTAATTTATGTAAATAAAAAAAATTGGAACTTTTGATAATTTCAGTTACCTTTGTTAACTTGTCATCAGCAAAAGCAGTAGGATTGTCTATTGGTTTGAAGACTGGCTTTGTTCTGCCCATTACGATCCATCTGTAGTATAATAAGCATATAGCACCAGCCCCAATGAACAAAATTCTTACAATGGCTCTTTTACACATGTAAATCTTATTTCGTCCATAGTTTTTGCAACTTAAAATTAATTCATATACAATGCAGAATCCCTAAAAGGAATAAATATCTCATTAACAATTTTTATATTGCATTTCTATAGTCTGGTAAAGATATATGTGTTTGTCATATACCCAACACATAAATCAAAACTGAGGGATTGTAAAGAAAATATTTTTGAGCTATCATAAATAATATTCTGTTTATGGTTACATAAATTAAAAAATATACAATTTCATGACACAATGCAAGTGCTACCTTGCACACGCCAGCCATGTAATATTGAAAAATCTTTTAGAAGCATACTAACCAATGCAGTGATACCATTCTCTTTAAACAGCATGGAACATCCTGCCATTGTTATGGAAGCCATCACATAGATATGCTTTAGTCTTGTATCATCCAAACTACTATCATATGAAAATACAGATAAGAAGAATGTTATAGCAGCCAAAACATCTGCTCGTCCTACAATGCCACATACTGCTTCTGTGTGGACAGGATGAGCAGCAAACAAAAGAGCACTGGAATATGCTATGTCAATAGAATATTCTGTTTTTGTTGTAAACTTCACTCTAGCCATAATTTTCTCAATTGTTTGCCATACTAGTACACAGCAAATGCTATGGAAAACCAAGTTTGTTATTTTAAATTGTGTTGCGTTGAGATCCTTTAAGTTCAGCAAGTAGTTGACCCTGCATATATACATAACAAAATATTTTAAATTCTAAACATAAATAAAGATGCTATATTGCTATTAGTTAAATCATAATTTCTCAACCAGGATTCAAAAGTACAACGTACAACAAACTGTTCAAAAGTAGAAAAAACTTATATTTAAATTATCTGCAATATGCCAAAATGAACTTGTGTATAGCTTTGTTTAGAATGATTAATCATTAACATTAATTAATGGGATGGTTGGATTCATTTTACACTTAAATAGTATTTCTATGTGGGCTACAATTGCAAACAATAATAAATGAGCACTTTATAAATAATCCATAAATTAAAATATTATTATATTTATAGTAGGAGTTGGTTATACACTAAATTAAAAATGGTTGAGAAACTAGTCATTCATATTGTATAGAGAAACTTACTTGAATGATAGTACTGTAAGAGGCCGGAAAGATTTATGGCTTAGGTTACTAGTTATATTTGTTCCCCAGAAATCGTTAGAAAACTGATCTGTCCAGGAATCCGACGTAACATCATAGTTCTTTACAACAGCTTCAGAATCGTCAAACACAAAATCTCCATGTATTGTAAACATAAATGGAATGCATGACATAGAAATAATACTCACTAATTTGTTATACATTAAGGGGTCTACGATTACAGTCATTATGGTAGTTGCTACTTATTTTTCAGGTTTACAAATTAAAGATCATAATGAACCGCATAAATAATTATTCGGTGTAATCTACCGGTATTTTCTGCATACTTTATCGGGATTTTTTTTTTAATGTAGTTTAGAATTTCATATTTCAATGAGATTATTTTGGTAATAAAACATTGGCGTCAATGTACAGAAGCACTGAACTGAAGTAAGTAATATTACACTAGACTATGTGTATGTGCTTTTCGGAAACGACCAGAGGATAGGAATAGTAAACGACTCGAAACGAGACGAAAACGACATAACGACTGTCAGAGTCAAACCAGTGTGACCATATTTATTGAAATTACAGCCTGTCTACTTTGATTAGGAAACTGCCAAGACATGCCAGAATTAATATAAAAATTCCTAAATATTGTCCTTGCATAGTTGGACTTCATATGTAAGGTAATATGAAAGTAATAAAAATATAATAAAAACGTTTTTAGAAAAAGCATTTATTTGAATGTTGTTATTCTTCCCTTTTTATTGCTCCACTGTTGGACCGGCTCTCCTCTTATAGCGAGAGGGATTTAGACCGTAGTACACCACGCTGGCCAAGTGCGGATTAATTATAAAAAGCATGTAACAAATCTGAAGTGCGCGTCAGGATCGAACTCGAACCTCCCGAATGAGATTTCAAACCACTGCTTATATCGGAACGAAGTTCCTTACGGCAGGCTTGGCGGAATTTATTTGAATACTTTTTATAATAATAATATAACTAAATATTGATGACGATATTGAGTATTCACTATATTCGGTATGAATCTAGCGGTTTAACTGTAAACCAATTGTGGTCACCAGTAGTAGATCTGCATTTTATTTAACAATTCAGTACACTGGATATTTTATAAAAGCAAGCATATGAAATTTGTACTTAGGTACTGATTATCTCCTATAGAGATCTTTTCAAGCAGACCTAGGGATGGAAAGGGCATATCGAAATCAAATTTAGTGTGTACAAATATAGTGTGTGTGCAGTGT
>DWGJ01000348.1:0-32943 GCA_018246895.1 Aspitha aspitha aspitha
CACGCCAGGTCCCTAACGGGGTAGGCAGAAAGCAGCGAGTGCCAAATATCTCTGTCCTTACAAACCTGCCGTGCTTCGTCTACTTTCATCTTCACTTCTTCGTTTCAAGACAATAATAACAAAGTGCTGTGCCAACACTCGCACTATTTATCGCGGTATATAAAAATCTCTTAATAAATCTCCCGAAGCTCTGTTGACACCACGTTCCTTTCTCAATCGTTCTCCGTGCGCCTTTTTATCGTACGCAGCGCAGTCGGCTCCGAGAGCAAAAACTACCGAATCAAAATTCTCGAATACTCACATCTTTTATTTATGCGCCCCGTTTCGACTAACAGGCGTAATTTTTTCCGGTAAACAATCAGTTTTGTACGAAAAATGCGAGACGGGAGGATATAATAAAAACATAAAAACGTAGCGCGGACTGCACCGGAGTTTTTCGTGTCTTAATCCCGTTCGTACATAACGTGATATGATTCCCGAGACAAGAACTCCATAGCTCATATCAGAATACTTCACTCGATTTTTTATCTAGAAAACGCGAATTACGAATCATTATTGTCCACTTATGTGGGTGAATGATATAGGACATTGTGTTCTATTTGTGTCAAATTCAATTTGTGATCTAAACTCAGTAGCCTAGATAAGAATCGCAGCTGCGTTTATCTTGATACGAGTATATGCTAAATTCTGTTTTTGATCAGCGCATTATACAAATACTACTGGGATGTTTACTTAATAAGTGAATATAAAAAATGTATTTCAAAATTCATTTTAACGGACTCGTGCCTAGCAATGCACAGAAGAAGAACATATTATCCTCACATAGGCTTTGAAGAACTGGACTATTTTAGAATTACAATTTACGATCATCAATCCAATACGTGAAAGTATGTACTATTGTCGAATTTCATAAAGTTAACTTTATGAAGACTTACAGAAAAAGTGTATAAGAGAAAAATGACAACATCAACGCAACATTGTCGTGAAGCAAACTTAAGTTATGTGTTTGGTGTCCGAGAACATTCCGGAAGGAATGTAGACATCCCTGTATGAACACGGCGAGAATAAAAACTAATAAACTGATATTCTAGCAATGCTGTGTTATCGCGCCGATCAATTTAATAAGCAACTTTCCAAATATGAAGCCATAATAAAATTGCTAGCCTCTCATCAAAATACCAATCGACAGATCATATTACAATGGCATCGGTTACGGTATCTCGATGAAAATGACTAAAGCTTTCACACTGTACACGTTACCCCATCGTCCTAGCTGTGCAAGCTATTTTAAGTTTCATGTGTTCGTGATAAACACCAATACAGCGTGCAGGAATCGCTGGATGGTGTACGAACTAATGTTAAGAGTTGTACTCACCGGTTTACCAGCAAGAAACAGCGTGGAATATTGCCGTGTGCGCTAATGACGTGCGTTTCTGCGCTTTAATTGCGATCAAACAGACAGACAGAGCTACGTCCTGACCTATTTACCGCTCTATTTCATACGCATAAGGTTGCATTTTATGCGGTTCGTTGATAAAAATAAGTTGGCGAGATAAGTCTGGTAGCATTCGTCGCATGAAAAATGTATGAAGCCTCATCTCGGAGGAAGTAAAAAGCGTTTGTATTGAAGTCGATTTTGATTGGTGTTCCGTTTGAAAGGGCATTACATTACAGTGAGCGATGCGGTCGGTGACTAGCCCAATTGCAACTTTTATGATATTATGCTCGTTTGTACTTCAAGACATGTGTAATAAATTTTAGCTTCGAATAACTCACGTCCAATCGACATTGTCGTTAATAACGCGAACGAATGCGCCACTTACAATACAATAATAGGAAGAAAAATATTGAATTACTACAGTAAAACACATACTAGTATAATGCAATAGGAAGTGTGTAATTTATTTGGTTATAAATTCAATGCCATTACATGGTCTATGGATGCTGTTTTGTCGGTAACGTTTAATAAAAAGCATATATATGGAAAGGACAGAAGTACTCTCTCATAGCTCTGTGGTGCTTGCGTATTGGAAACAATATAACATCGACTACAAGGGCATTCGCTGTTAAACAAATATCATAAAAGGAAACTTTGACTTTCCATGTTCTGATTTCAAATTTGAGGGACATAATTGGTGATTGCGCTAACTGTTCGGGATTAGCTGCACCTAGGCGTGTGCGGCAAAAACAATTTGGTGACTGTGTACTAATAAAAGATACGTTTCCGATTATGAATAAGCAGGAACATTCCATTGTATTCGCAATAAACAAATAAATACCGATTATACTTCCTCAAAACACGTTCTGTGCGATGTGAAGGCTCTACCACATCTTGTAATTGTGCTTGCTCGATTGATAAAAAAGAGCTATTTACTGCCATACTTACATGACGCCAAACAATGTCTTTTAATGATTGATCCTCGCGACCCGTGTATTTTCTCATTAATAAATCCCTTAAGGCGGACCGCGCCGTGGATCTGCGAAATATAGAGGAACTTCGAAATATGGAGGGTAAAGCAAAACCGTAGTCATCGAAACCATTTCCAAAGATATGTGATGAGATTTCATTAGATTTCCATAAGAATTAATGTAGAAGTAATGACTTCTGTAAAATAATGTAACTATTAAATATACATTAAACTATATCTATATTACTCTATCACAAATGAAACTTACAATGACGCCAGGTCCGTAACGGGGTAGACAGAAAGCACCGAGTGCTAAATATCTCGGTACTTACAAATATAAGAAAAAAATAAGATGGCAGACTAAGGACTATAAGAATAGGACTGGAATAAGAGGTGTGAATCGGTGCACTTAGTTGTTCTACCATTTTCATTGGTCCACTGCTGGACCGGGTGTCCTCTCATATTGAGAGGGATTTAGGAGGTAGTCTACCACGTTGGCCAAGTGCGGATAGGATATAAAAGATTATATATTTTATAACATCTCTAAGGTGTGCAGGTTTCCTCACGATGTTTTCCTTCGTCGTTTTAGCAAGTGATAATTAAATTTTAGTTACGATTATAACGTAACGTAACGATCAGAGGTGCGTGCCAGGATCGAAACCAGGCCTGTAATTGATAATACCTATATTTTATAAGAATTACATAGTAAGTATTTCCACATTCCAGGAGTTTCGACACGTTTTTCCATGATATTCGTAGATCGACGGCGCAATCCCTTGGGGTGTGCATTCCTTATTATAAAGCGGTACCAACCTTTCATTAGGGAGCTCTTCAATCTGTACGTGAGCACCGTGTTCGATAGATAATTGTGCTGAGGTAAGGAGACGGTGCTTCCGAATGATTTACCACGGGACACTTTCGCCTATGGGCAAGTGTGGAGCTACTTAGTTGCTCAATCATTCAATTGCTGTATCTTTTCATTCGTTGTCGTTTCAAGTCTACACTACAATGATGCGAGTTGTTCTACTTGTATCTTGTTTTCTTCACAGCCAACTGCTATATATGTAATTTGTCCGTAGAACATATGCCGAATATTAAAGACAAAGAAAATGGAGTTAATTTTTTTATTGCCAAAGCTAACGAATATCCAGAACGATTAATCACATTATCCTACATGTTGCTCATGGACGCTCACTACATTGCTAGTATCATTTACTAGTAACAACCATTGCTAGTAAATGCGTTCTGTAATGGACAGAAATGCTGGGCTATAATCATCACAAAATTTGGAATAAGTAGACTTTAGTTCTACCTAACTTACCACCAGTTTCAATATTGGTGTGCTATGTAGCTTGTGCCTTTTCCGCGGCTACCTACACTCCGTGGGATCTCCACGTGCGCAGCATAGCTTAACAGGCGCACAATCTTTGCTCCATACACGTTTGAAAGAAAGAAAGAAAAGGTTTTTATTTGCATTCATTAAGCAGCACACATACAAAAGCAGACATAAATATAGATTAAAAGAAAAACGGAAAAAACAAAAGCAGATAAAATAACAGTAGGTAATAATAATGTAACAGGAGTGAAAGTGCTATTGAAGGACCACAATTTGTATGTAAGCGTTCTGTCTATTGTCTCGGAAGCTTCGGTTCCAATGGAAACTGGTTGGAACTGTCAATGCAGCATTGATTGACCTCTTTGCCACCCCTATAACATTAAAGTAATTGAAATCACCAGAAAAAAAAATCAATCCACTTACCAAGGAAGCGATGCTGAATATTTTGTAAAGTCTTTACATCAAAGAGGCGGCCCGCGCGGTAATAACAGGACGCGCTAAATTTTATTACGTTCATCGCAATTGCTGGTTGCTGAAGCGCCGGGCCCGCCCACACAGCCCCGGGGCGAGCTCTGAAATCGCAACGAAACAGAGCTTTTTAACGTGACACGCGTTTTAGCGAACCTATTCGGTGTATTACAAAGACATTTATGTAGGAAGTGGAACGTAAGACGATGCATGATAGAGAGCTAATGACGTATGAATGTAAAAGTACAAGATGTGAGTTAGTTAGAATGATAAGGAAGGAGGAAAAATAAGGGGAAATAAAAGCAAGAGATTGTGTAGAGAGATGAAACGACGGTAAGACGAGGTAAGACGAAGAAACGAAATAAAGGGAATTTAATATTTATTACGTTCCATTTCCCACATTTATTTGTACAAATTTGGATACATTTAAGGTGTTACAGAATTATTAGATCAATTCATATTTTGCTTTTACGGCGTACAAATTTAAGAATTACAACGTACAAGTTTACAAATGTATGTACACATACAAACAATACGGGAACAATTAAAACTGAAGATGTGTACAATAGCACAAATTATTCCACATTCAATTATATTAGGCAAATTTTGTACGCACACTGTTTAATATAATAAGAACATTGCATATGAGAAAAACAATAATAATTGATGTGTTATACTTTATCGAAAATGGTTTGAACTCCTTCGAGAAAAGGATGGTACGGTCCTGCCGCTCGACTTGGCGGCGGCACTGCCGTGCCCCCAGACTCAGTTACCTTGTTGTTACCTTGTTGTTGTTACCTTGTTGTTACAGTTGTTACCTTGGTAACTTTCAGTGTGCAACTACACCCATCAAAATATAATATCCCAGCGGATGCACTGTTGCTTTGCGACAAAGTTACATAAATAATGATAGTGCATGATACTTACACTTATACGTGCTCCGGATGTGGGTTCGATTCCCAACCAGCAAGATTTATTTGTGTGATGAGGTATGTAGTTTTAAATGTTCGGTTTTTCCAGCTGTGAGGGCTGACACCATTCATGCTCCAGTTACTACTAGTTGACCATGAATGAATTGATCATTGAATATTGTTAATATTATTACTATTTTAACTGTTGTAAAATGTTAATACCACACAGTTACTCGTATATTCAACAAGATATAATTAGAGAGATCGGCCAGATTTGTTAGAGTCATTCTTGGGTTTCTCGCATCGCTAGGATTTTAAAGTATTCGCAATAAGCTGTAGAATATTCTTTTTTGCAACTTTGAACTTAAAACATACAGCTTTAGGAAAATATTAGTCTGAAGCGATCGAGACAAAGCAAAAAGTGTCAGTAGTTCTAACATTGTTGAACGAACTTCATTCGGGCCGTGAAGTGAAAAATGTGAATTATCCCAATACATCCTTTGTTGGGAGAGAAACCGACAAAACAAACACATTCAGCAACAACCCTTGAATAAGAATAAGGGCCAATAAAAATTTCGCTCATTGCATACAATAAAATTAAGCATAATTTTGACCAATGTGCTTTGACCAACTTGCTTTTTGTTGACTTTGTATAACTTTACCGAACTGCCCTACAAAGAGCGTTAAAAGATGAACATGTAATATTAATTTATCAGAAGATGGGTAAGATCCTAAACTATTCTAATTAAGCTGCTTCTTTTAAAGTTCAACTCGCTGAGAAATACTTCCTAACAGCGGAAAAAAATCATTGACAATAGCGAGATCGAACGTTTAGCGAATATATGTATGTATTAGCTATCTTTGACTAAGGAGACTATTGAAATCGGGATCTAGATATTATGTGGGTACCCACCCTATTAGAGCATTGCTCTATGACGGCAAGTAGCTATGGTACTAAAGCAATTGTCAATGTTTTTGTATTTATTGCAATATAATCAAAAATGTTTATTCTGGTGTTAAGTCCTCAACCCATAGGTTACTACACCCGAAAGAACCGCATTTGTTGAAGTTTGCCACAGAAGCTGTTTTTAACGTGGACTGCATTATCAACTAGGACTATAATTTCCATTACTTTCTGATTTGTTATTCTATTCGCTCCTATCTACTCGCTGGCGGTTGTCACGGTGCCTATCTGAATGCGCCTGTCATTGTAAGGCACATGCTTACTCGTATGATTTGATGCGATAAAATAATTGTTTCATTTCCTGTTTCATTTCGATTTTAACATTCAATGTTGCAAATGTCTTTATTACTCGAGATATTTGTTTTAATACAAATGACAATTTTTTTTATTCTAAATCACGGAACACAAATGTTCATTACGATTTGTAATTTTGGACATGCGATGAAATCTTGTTCTTTAGTGCGAATGAAGGGCTTAAAACATCGCCGTGCTTCGTGGAAAGCGAACATCGCTTATATTTTTTTTATAATTTTTAATATAACAGGTATATAGAAAATTTTATGTATTCTACAAATAAATAAATAAACCAAATTTACATTTTACATATACAAGGCAAGATCTATTAATTCCTGAGATCTAGTAGTAAAAGAGTAAACTAGATAATCAAATCCAGACCAAAATATTTGTTCATTGAGTTCATACATAAATTGCTTCAAACGAAACGTTATGCACAATGTATATAAATTATGAATTATAATTCAGATATTACAAAGGCTAATCTACAACCAGTTTAACTTTAACCAGGTAAAATACATTGTTTTTAATGTTTATTAGACATTCTCATAGGTAAAGTATAAACTAATCAATCAAGTAGTCCTGCACTGGGTATCATAAAATCGTAAACAGTTTAACTAGCAACCCAATTCGAGCGCAATAAACAACCCCTGTCTCAATCACCCTCAAATACAAACGGGGTGCTCTCAACCTGTCTCCACTCGATGGGGTGCAGCCCCGACCACCCGTGGGACATTATCTAATCCGAATTAACTATTATAAAAACGAATGCGGCCCTTAGATAAGGGCAACTATCGACGATTGGGATTACACAAAGTTAATTCGGTCGCGTGGCACCTTTCAGCCTAATCTCCGTTTTTTGATAATTGTCAATCAGGAGTCGCTTGTGCGGAAGTTATCGCATGCGAACGCTTTTTCCTGTTGCCTCTAATACGTTAGTACATCTCTTATAAAAACATTGTGTCACAAACATTTTATGTTAAAAGAGTTAAAATAAACAACTTTGCATTGTTTAGTATCCACATGTATATTCTATAATAATAACGCGGAATCATTTATATGTACTCGTACGTCTGTCTGTATTGATTTAGCTAAGAATATTGAACCAATAAGCTGATAATACAGATGAATATAAAAAAATCAAAGTAACATAAGCACACTTCATCCTCGTACAACAGTTTGTTGACACATTAACATTGAACATCGCAAAAAGATACCACAATAACAATAACCACATAAATAACGCTAAGTTCATTATACGCACATTTGCGGAGCTCGTAAATGGATCATTGAATCACAATGGGGCCGCCGGATAACCTGTCACCACATCTGTTGGACAACACTGGCAACACTTCTCTCGTCGCCAGTCTAACGAGACCTGCCTTGTTGCATTTGTAATCTGTGCACAAATTATCACAAACGTCTTGTTATTATTATTCGTGCGTTTTTAATGTATTTTTTAACTAAAAAGGTAGGTACCTATACTGTAGACAGTAGATTTGTGAAAATGTTATCAAACTAATTGTGTTATCAAATGAGAACAAATTTCACAGAAATGACTATAGATACGCGTACCTACCTAGCCGAATTCAGGCTGATTGAGATTATACAAATTTTGAACTTTTAAATGTCTATAACGAAAAAGTTCAGTTTTATACTATAGTAAAGGATCTTCAATAATGGTACTTTTCATGTGAGCAGTGCACAGGTCAATAGAGAGTTTGTCGCTCATAAATAATCACGTAATTGGGTCGAACGGATCACAACTTCACAACACCGCAGGACGCCACCCCGCTGTAAGGGCTCCTAGGGACTGGTACCATTGTATGGATAACACTGCTGTTTATTAAACTTAACCTATTATATTTAGAAAGTACATTTTAGACATTCATTATTTCATGTCCAGTTGGTTGTCGCCTTGTCTATTAAATAATCTAATTTTTCTTTTTGGAAATGACGAAATTTATACATTATGCTGCTAATTATACACCCCATTGTAAGAAGATTCACCCATATAATTAAATTGATGTAAAAGTATTTGTTTTTCATTTAAGTCTGTTTTTAAACACTAACCAGGCAATAATATTTATCCGAAACGTTGGAACAATGGAGTCTGATCCACATGTTGCTGTCGGTGAAATAATTATGTGATAATGTTGGATAACAAATGTATGAATCGCGAACATTCGTGAAATATGGCGAGCGGTGCGGTGCCAATGGGGTGCATATGCGCGCACACTAGAACCAGTGCGTTACACCTATTACATCGAGCTTGCGGTTGTATAATGGCTGGACAATTGTTTGATTACATACTCTTGTAACAAAAATTAAACAATTCACAAACATTTCGGTGCAAATGAGTTACTCCGACAATTAGACTAATGTGTAACTAATATTATCTATTGACATTGTGTAGGTATATATTCACTACGTATGCTAGTTATTTCTATAACCAAAACTGAGAAACATTTTAGCCCGATCTGATTATGATTGAGACATTCTTACCTCAAACTGTCCCCAGACACCAATAAATAACTGATAAATGACCGTATAACTAAATTACATAACCGGGAACATCGACAAAAAAGTAACCAGCTTTTAAATTTGGAACCGACGGTAGCGCCACCTGTGGTGACGGTGGCAAAAAATCGCCCGACAAAATACATTTCTCGTAAAATATGTAAAGAATGGAAATTATAAACATATTTGCTGATTGGAATAAAGATCGCAGTTATTAATTCTAATTTAATAAGCTTATTTTGGTTATCATAGAACTTGCTTTAAATGGTTTAATGGGGACACATAACTGCCATACGCAGCAGCTACTACGTACTGCTATATTTAGTTATAAAACATTGTGGTAAACAAATAAATTTATGGAAGCTCTATTTAAAAATCCTTTTATTATACAAGTGATAGGCACGGATCTTATTACATAATGCGACAAAATTTTACCCGATAGTAGATACATAGATTGTATTGTGCAATTAATACCGAAGTTGTAAATTAATATTTCTATGCAATGCGTTTGTGGAAGACTCGGAGATAAGCGTTAAAGATCATAGGAAGAAAATTCTGCAGACAGAAAAGTATCAATCTTTGCAATGAGACAGAATAGTTCAGAAAAATAATAATACCTCTGAGTTATGTCCTCTGAGTCTGCTATTTACATTTATTAGGCGTTATTTTGACTGGATCAGTAATTGTAATTACACATATTAATAAATTCCTAAAACACTCTCATTATTAGAGGAGACCTGTGTAGAGCAGAGAAACATTAGAAGGGTCTAAAAATATGTTAATAAAACATTATAGAATATTCATGTTCAGTCATCATTAGCAATAGTCATTTAATAACAAAACCTTCGCTCCTTCTACAGTGTAAAAAATATGGACAGCACACCGTGTCGTCGAATAAAATTGAGACAACAAGCAGTTCTGAAATATAATTATATCATAAATCCTATCCAAATATTAAAACGATAAAAGTGATATGGCCACCGACAGATCTCGATTTTGCGGGGTATAAAAAACAAAGTTATATGGACCCCCGTGAAATGGCCGCTGTTGCTGTTTCCTCACAGACCCCTGGCAAAGATATTGACTGCAGAGGGTTACATGGGTAGAAATATTCTACGTCTATTTTGTTTTCAAAGGGTTATTATTATACTACTTTAAAGTATACTCCAGTCACTACTGAAAAGATTTTGTTGCAATTGAAATAATTTCGAGACAGAAGTGGAAAAGTTCGTGCCTTTAAACTAAAACAATAATTTGAAATACAAAACTATATTTCATTTATAAATGTCCAACCGTTTACGCGCTTTGATTTCAATAATTAAGTACAGAAATTAACCGTTTTCAACAGTCAAATGAATTTCCAATTTCTATACATAGGTACATTGGTATAGGTATTTACTTACGATCAACAAAACGGATGAGTGACAACTAGTAGTGTGTTAATGTTAATAAAAATATTGTAGTATTTCTGTAATATTTGTATTTCTAAGCAGTTTTACTATTGCTATAACCAGTCATTAAATTTCATAACTTTTTTAAAACGTCTTTTAATATAATTTCACAGTTTAAGTTGACAGTTTAGTCATAAAAAAAACTAAATTATATAGCCCACCGTGTAATGAAAGAGGAAGGTTATACCGACCCGCCCAGCAGGAGGTACGGCCCTATCAAGTATGCTGTCATCACGTCTCTAAGATACTATTGTTATTCCACCAGCTACCTATGAGATTAATACCTTTTAGTGAAGTGTAATGTTATACCATGAACATAAAGATGTATGGCGGCGTGAGCCGTTTGTGACGTGTTATTGCAATTGTGACGTCACTTTAGCGTAACATGTATAATGGCCGGCCGTAGTTGCTTAAGAGTCGCTGCCTAGAAGTTGGACGTAAAAAGCTGGAAGTCAAAACATGGTGTGGGCTATACAAAGTTGTCACGCTGAGAAGTAATGCAAGGGAGATATAGTTTTATATTTTAATAAGAGCAAATAGAATTTCAACGTTACGTAGTATTACAATACGTGATTGTATCAATATTTTAGGCACGTAATATTGTCCACAACAGTTGTGCCTAGTATTGATAATTTATTTAACGCCTAACTATTTATTTGTAGCAATATGACCGTACAACATTAATGTTGGCAAAGATATTTTTAAGTTTTTCTACAAAAGGATCTAGTATAACATTCGAATCATAGACAATCTCTATCCTCCCAGTAAAAGAAAACCAATATTATGCCCAGCAGTGGGTTATAAAATCCCACATAAATATTTAAGAACATCATAACGCCGATATACCTACAAACGCAAGTTAAAACATCTTAATAAGGCTCTTAAACACCGTTCCTATAAATATTAAGTCAAGTTAATTTAGTAACATAACACTTATAAAAACTAATCACTCAATTATCGGTCTAACGATGTCCAGTCACCGCAGCCTCTTAAGGCTTAAAAAATGTCGCCAAACTTTATCTATTTAAAATCGAGACATCCATATTGTTACATCTGACTAATATCGACAATTCAAGAGATATTCCATCTTATTTCAACGGACCTAGAGATCATATAAACCGCATTTGTGAGTAACAAAACTGAAGATACGTAATAGGACGGACACGCGTCAGTTTTTATTCCAAATAAGATTTACACACCATTTAACGTGAAAAGTGACCGACGGATTGGAAGGTAGTACCGCCGATAAAGTAACAAAGACGCAGTTTGGAGGTAGAAATATTTTACCGCCTATTATCCATATGTTAATAGAGGTAAATTGGATGAGAAGTTTAATAGATTAAATGCTGTGTGATTTATATAGGCATAAAATATCGCTGATATATCAAACGTTTTCTATTTCCAGCAAATCGTATGAACGAAAAATTTTTAGCTGCAAATGTTTTTATGAGTCAATGCTGAGCTATTTATTCTGTGAGAAATTAGATAACTGTCCTTCAAAATTATGATTTTATAGTAAAAACTTCAGTCTGTTTCATTTATTTACGTAATATCAGAAAAGCATTTAAATTTAAACGAACCTATTAACTTTTATATTTGTTGGAAACCTTAATTACGACAACCACATACACTACTACATCGCTAATTTGTTCTTTAAAAAAACAAACAAATGTTAGACCGTAAAAAAGGATCAACGCAGGATTTTCTCACAGGAAAACATCTGCACCGATGCTACAAAAGGAGAAAGTAATTTTGTTAATGTGTCTCTTCCTATGTGACACCTTCAGATCTAGAGCGAATTACAAAAAATGAACTAACCGGTAAATTCATTAACAATGCTTTTTCTATTGATAGCTAACTTAGTGGATTGGATTTCAATATCTCACTGAGGGGTTCTATGTTCAAATTTTTCTAACATAACACAGCAACAAAGGTCACATTGATAATAGTCGCAGTCGACGAAATCCTAAAGGTCCTCCATATAATACATATAATAGTAATAAGAAATGTATTTAAAAATCACAAGGTGTCCTTGTTATTGAATATCCCCTATCTACTGTACCGTGCTATATCGCTCCCGCCCCCGAATCACGCGCATGCTCGTACAAGCGAGAAATATTTAGAGTATGTAATAATTAGATCGAATGTTTTGATTTGGGTGAGATTTTATCATTCATTCTGTTGAAGACCAGGAATGTGTGACGGATGGAGGAGCATTATTTGTGACAGACGAACCGAATGTGACTAAAAATGTTTCCATTCCATTTCTAAGGCGGGTTGGGTCAGGTGATTTACTTTGACCCTGGTTGCCGGGCCACAGACTGTTGTACCTATTGGCAGTTTCCATACCGACCTCAAAAATGACAACAAATGATCAAATTCAAATAAGACATTATTATTAACGCCTACTTACAGAATTCTTACTATATACTTACTAAACTAATGTTACTTATTGTAATGTATATAGTCTGTGGACATGACACACAGCGATTTGACACATGACAGCATATGTCATGCATTCAAGTAAGCTACACCAATCGGATATAACAGACCTCAGATATAATAAGATAAAGTTGTATTAATAGTAAAATAAAACATAGTCATATTCCTGCAATCTTACTGATTTTTAGTTGCAGATGCTTATGTTAGCAGCCAGGTCTAACTGCTCTTCGTTTGCTACTCATTTCATATGAAGTACAGGTTATAAAGGCGCCTTTTAAAATACAATAGCAAAAAAGTATGTTGCGTTCATTGCATAGGTCTATATCGACACCCCTTGCTTGTGTTAATTCTACTATCCCTAATGTAACAATTATATTCTATAGTACACAGTAGCTGTGGTGAAAGCTGCTCAAAAAATGTGAAACTCTGATTATTGTTTGCTTTATCAGAAATGGAAATCATTAATGTCATTAAGTCATTTAAATTTTGAAACCGTTTCTGCTGTAGGTATGTAGGTGAAGGTTATGCTAATAACGCTTCATGGTTATTATAGTACCTACATTAATGTGAATAACTGTGATGCGGCTAACATCTCAAACAATGCGCAGTACTGTCTGATATTATTAAATGACATTCTTACACCACAGACAGATTTGAAACATTCAATCAACAGTAAAAGTGTGCTGGGATTTATTTCAGACCTCCTGTATTTATTTAAGAGATAGGTTTCCAGCAGCGGACCATAAAAAATGACGCCATATTTATTATAATGGCAATGTTTGCTTGTTATATCTGTACTTGTAAATAAATGCCTTGTGTTTTATTATGATGGCGTAAATGGTTACGAAATGTTTTATAGTACGCCATGCGTTCAGCTGTTCCGCAGTGACAATAAATTGTATTCGTGACTCTACAATTCGGAGCGGACCGTAATGACTACTAGAGCACATGTTATGCAATCGGCAAAACACAATATCTCTGTCAATACATTATGTTTTATACGTAATTCGTATCAAAAACCTGGGGGTACCTTCGCGCTATAGTTTCTAAGCGGAAGACATTTGCTTTGTGTGTCTCCTTCTGTTTTTAATGCATTCAACTCTTAATCAGACATTTTGATTAGTTGTTCTGTCGACCGTACTCAATGGATTCGTAACAAACTTCAAGCTTTTTTACGCGTTTGTCTTCTACCGCAAAACTATAAATTCTAAACAAACATTTTCTTTCAGGTGCAATTTTAAAATCTCGCTACCAATACGCTATGAAATGACATTTTCTGAAACTACCCTAAGCGTTCTTCACAGTTGTCGACGCATATCTGTTCATAATGTGTTTGGATAAATTTTTGGTAATGATTTACAGAGCAAAATGTGATAAGAATTTTAAGTAGATACTGTAAGACTAAGTTAAAATATCGGAGGGCTAACGTAAAAAATGTGATGAATTCGTCGAGTGTCCAACGGTCACCTTTATAACTACAGAATAGGGGGAACATTGGGCTGATATGATCACAATTCTATTTCTTTTAATAGCGACGGAAACTTAAGAATGTAACCGGCATTCACTAGGAAAATACTTATTTTCCTAGTTACGTAACTAAGAAAAAAATAGACACGGCATTTTCCTTTACAAACACAAAAATTAATAAATGTTATATATAAGATGAATAAAATACTATAGTTTGATATGTCTGTAGTCCTTGATAACTCTGTACGAACTCAGTGAGAAGATCTAAGCATTCATTTATAAAATGCACTCTGTCCCAACAGGTCTGCAGTCCCCAAATCAGCCTTCGCTCCGCTAGGCGTGCCATCTTGAGGCCAGATTCCATCTTGAGGCCACCCTTCTCGCAAGTCAGGACCCTATGCAGAGACCCTTAATCAGTGCCTAAACTTATGGAAAATAGGCGTGGCTGTATATGTAAGAACTTTATGTAATGTTTCGTTGAAGAATTCCGAAAAAGCGAATTACCATTTGTGAAACGATAGTTTTACGTATTTAGATGACACTAGATGCATAATAAAGATCCGAGAGTAGCTTAGATTAACTCGCGAACACATTGAACACGAACAGAATATCAATATGATCTGATTTAAAATCACATATGTATGTATAAACAAGTGAAAGTTATACCGTTCATGTCTATGATTCTAATACATATGTAACACAAAAGTTATCATCTTTTTTTGTTTGTTGTGTAATAGAATTAGTTTTTGATTACTAGCTATCTGATTGTAATTCAAATGCAGTCTAATATTATAGATACGACAGTGTGTTTGTTTATGCTTCTTCAACGTTAAAACTTAATCATCAAAAATATTTTCATAGGAATGAGTCACTCTCTTTCTTCACAATTTAGCATATTATATATTTTGATTAACAGTGTCATATGTCAAGGTCCATAATTAATATAACTTTTCATACTATGAGAACCTCTACTCATTCATAGCGCTACCTGAAACTTTACAGGTGCAAACTATCGCTGATGAGCACATCACGCAAGCATCAGTACGAGTAGACTTTTGGACATTGAACTAATTAGGAGCATTTAATGTAAACTCAAGAAATAGACTGTTTTGTTTTCATATTGTTTGGCCGAAAAAATTGAGACCATGTTTATTTCAAATCGAAAAAAACTACAAAAGAAAATTTTGCTGTACTTACGCGTTTAAAAATGTCTGGATCTCAACAACACTGACACCCATTGAGTCCAACTATAATTTAAAAAATCCATATAATCACTAAAAAACACAAAAATATATTAACTAAATCGATCAAACCGTTTAGCCTCCTAAAATACGTACACAGGCAAACCTGAATTTTATACATAGATACACATATTAAGGGAATACATTAATATCTACACAATTTCCTTTCAATTTTATAGTTTTTTTAATGTCTTAATGTTTAATTCTGCAAAGTGGAACACACAGGCCGGTAATAAACATCCAATCATATTAAAAGAATTTATTTGTTTAAGACTTAAGACAGGTGTAACTTCTGCTTAAACAAAAGCCGAACGGGCGGTAAACGCATCGTTTTATTTCTATAAATATTCCCTTTTGAATTTCCGCCCTTAAATGATCCATTTCACCCCAATCAACCCCAATCTAATCGGGCTGATTAATTCTGCAGATAGGGGTTGACCGCGATGTAAAATGGTTTATGGGGCCAGATACATCG
This sequence comes from Aspitha aspitha aspitha, assembly GCA_018246895.1. Classification (NCBI taxonomy): domain Eukaryota; kingdom Metazoa; phylum Arthropoda; class Insecta; order Lepidoptera; family Hesperiidae; genus Aspitha; species Aspitha aspitha. Next base: position 15,978 of record DWGJ01000348.1, read on the forward strand.
GGAGATAATGTTTCAATTCGGTCATCGGTTTCCAACACACTAGTTCTGAGTACTGTCCTTGACGATTTATTTATTTGTCTACTTTATTTATTGCATATAACTCTCCCTTTACTATTAAATTGTTACTATTTTAAATATTTACTATAACCAGAAACCACATCTATAATGTGACCATAGTTTTTGTTATGCTATCCAACAATACTATTTAGCCTTTTCGTTGTCTGCGATCATCACACGCCTGGCCATCATTACTCCTGTTATAAATAGTATAAAAGTCTTGTTATTATGTACCACAATGTAATTTTAACCAAAGAGGACATAAATTACGTCAATAAGTCGATAGATATATAAAGGTCGACGGGAAAACTGACGAGTTCATTTTAATTAAGTAGGTATACGATTAGACAGACAAACAAATTTATTTTACATATGTATAAAAAATTCGAATCGGCGGAAACAACCCTTGTTTACAGATAATGAGCCTTAAATTAATATTTTTCTCAAGATATCTTGTACAAGATTAGATTGAAAAAAATGTCATCAAGAATTTAATTAACTGATTTATCAACAAATTGAGTACGTGTGTCGGTTTACTATGAGTGTTAAAGTTTTGTAACAGAACTAGTTTAAATTCAAATCCGTTTGTGAGCTTACTGAGACTTTTATGAAAGCTTATTATATGTATGTAGTAACACTGGATCGATCCGGTTCTATCTAACTGTATTCATATACGAAGGTAATACAGCTAAATAGAAATGGCGTGGTGGAATATTCTCCAGGTTTCCCGCATTGCCGGATAGACAAAAAGCGCGGGAAAAGAGTGACAGATAATAAGAATATACATATTTATTTTGCTATAGTATTTTCCATTGTGACAATTGAATTTTCCTCGCCAATCCTTTTTCCATATTTATAACAGCACTAGATAATTAAATTACTTAATAGGTGTAACTTACTGGAATCTGTTATTAAAAAGTTATATGACCGGAACATGTAGATTAAGTGTATTGAGGCTGAATTATTTAAATAATAATTTTTGCATCTCGCACCTCGGCTTACGTAACAAAGTAAAGAACGTTGCAAGAAAACGGGCGCCATTAATGTATAGAAGTAGAAGTGACCAGCGGATTGTTAGAAAAACTGCCTGTTTACTGACTGTACAATATAATACAAATATTCATTATTGTACACCATAAAATACAGAGACAGAAACAGATACACAAGATGACAGAGAAACATACAAAAGGCGGTCTGTAATAGACTGTTATAGTCTTTACTTAACATATTTAAAAAAATCGTCTTTACTTATAAAAATGTTACAGTTATTGAATTCCGTTAATATGTAATACTGTAACCGGATATACAAATATCCGCATTTGATATGCACCTATTAACTATATATCGTGTACAATTTTCATAAAAATTCTTCATTCTTTATACTTTCTTTAAAATAACTCGCTTGTCATTAAAAAAACTAAGAAAAGCGTAACTTATTTAATATTTTAAACTCTTCATCTGTACTGTATTTTCCCATTATATAATTACACCTTTTTAAAATTCAATAATTGAACGATATTAAATGTAAAATTTATGTAGTGTATTTTTTTAATAACACAGCTGTTCATATTCACAAGAATTTTAAATGAATAGCGTGCAAGTGAGCACAAATTCTCGACGATCAAAATTGAACATAACACGAGCATTATTCGCATAAAAATCGGTCAGTGAATGGCTAAAATAACGCCGCCGCTCGAACTAACCCGTTAGCATACTTCCTACTATTAACGTTTTACGATATTACTAAACAACTTGCATCACACATTAAATATGACCGATGATTATCTATTTACTTCACTGGTTACTATTAGGTACAGCTAGTGTACAGAATCAATATTGATAGATAAACTTCGAATCATTTCTTTATCGCATGCAAAAAACTTGTACCTGCACTCCCCGTATAATGCAGATGTAATTCGTAATTGTTCCAAACTTTTTTATTGTTTTTTTTTGTGTATTTAATTTGTTTGGTGCATACATCCAATATGGAATTAAATTACATCACTTACGTCTAATATTTTTTAGATCAAAAAGAGCAAATTATCGTGCACACAAATATATTCATCCAGCGTTAGGATTGAGGCTTAGAGTTATCACTGGACCACTACGCCACTCTCAGAAGCGCTTCCGTTTGGTTTTCAAACACATCTATGTATCAGCTGTACAACTCGCGTAAGAGGCATTCCATGTATGTAGGTTCGCAACGTTGGAATGCGTTCACAATCGCTTTCTGTGAGAACTAAACCCAGATCCAGTTGGCAGCTGCCCGCTTGTTGAATAGCTAATGTTCAATATCTCTCCGTGCTGTACAAATGATATGAATTAATTTATTGATTTAGAATATTCGATAAACATAAGCTTATAGTGAGGTCAAGAACTATATACTAATTTACGTAATTGTATTAGACTGAAGGTAAATGAATTACACAATCCATTGGCCGGTTTTAGTCGAAGAGCCTCTGTTATTCAGTATTATATTGAGGGATGTCGAACTCTATCTTAACGGTTTGAATAACTACGAGGTATTGGAAATTTATAACAACTACTATAAAATACACTTTATTGCAAAACAATCCATTGTACTAAAAGAAAAAAATAATCTATAAGTAAAAAAGTAGGACGAAACACAATAGGCAGTCTTATGTCGATTTCTTCATTGACTTACATTCATCCTCCCAATTAGGGGATTGGAATTAAAATCTTGGACATTACATTTTGTGCATTGCTTCAAATCAATATTACTTGCTGTAACGGTGAAGGAAAACATCTTCTCCTCAAGATTTCTTCGTAGTGTTCAATGAATCTTAAATCTTGTCATCATTGGCAGAAACCAGTGTTGAACATTATTTAACAAGCATTCATTACAATGGTAATTAATATGCCGTAAGAAAAGTACATAGATCCTCGTCTCTTCGTTGCATCTAAGCTAATTAACTACGGGTTTTAGTGATTGAACATAACATTTCGATAAGTGCAGTGGCATATTGTGCAATAGAAGTTGCGATATGAAACAGCTAGCTGGACACATATTACCTTGCGCCATTCTAAATGCGTAAAACATAAGATCGGTTGCAATCAGAGCACAGCTCTCGAACAAAGACAAGGTTGAGAAAGGTATTAATGGGTGACATAACAGCTTATGCGAAGCTCTGCACTTTATTATAATCGATTTACTTACCACTTTCGATACTTTGCTTCATGTAATGCTTACTCTTTACAAGTGCTTTTTCTTATTTATTTATGTACACACAATACAGGAACAATGAGAATAATGAGTACAAGGGCATAACTTATTCCATATTTTTGTGTTCTGTTGAAACAGTTTGACAGCTTTAGAAATTTCCTTCTGAAAATGTTATTCGAGAGAGTTAAAAAATGTTTTTGTTAGCTTTCAATGCGTTGATGTTTCTTTAGCTTACTGTAAAGTGGCTCGCACACGTAACGCGAAATATAATAATTTAATCACACCTCAATTAATGACGGTAAAACTTTATCTTAGTTCTATGAGTGATGATTGAACATCACGCTAAAAATATTGACTAGATCTGTATGAACTCTTGTATACAAATGGATTATGGGGTCGGACTTAACATTTTGTCTCAAAAATAGACATAACGTGAGAGATTAAATATTGACATCTTAAATGTTAAGGTCTGTAATTTTTCAATAAGATGAATTGATTCGTGAAATTAAAATGGAACTGGGTGAATGCTTTTGAATTTGAATTAAATAAGTGCAGTTCATATTATTTTAACCAATATTATACGTGACGCAACTGTTTAATCGGGCTTACAATTACAAACGATAAAATGATTTCACTACCTTCAATTGTTCTGAGAACTTTTTATTTAAATGAGTGTATGAACAGTTCATAATCAGGTAGTCCGCCCACCAGCTCATTAGACCATGCACACATAAATATGTTTCGTAACATACGAAATTGAATTCAAAAAATGTGCACAACAGTTATAGCAAAAGAGCATTTGATTTTGACATCCCAACCTTTAGCGTACCCATTACATTTATTCGAACAGGAAACATGATCAGTGACCTTTCGAAGTATTTTATATTGCACTTGCGTTTTTTTTATTTCAAATGTTCAATTATTCCCACCTATCTGTAAACGCAAAATGTTCTTAAATATTTATATAAACTACCATATAAGTACTCACATATGGTAGGCATAAGTATAGAAATATGCCGAACCATATAGGTTTTTTTTCTTAGTATGTACTTATCTATAATTCAAACATAATACACCTTTAATACTGTACATAGACATACAAACCGGTATCTACAAAACAAGTTTATTTCAATACATTTCAATCCGCAAATCCACAGTTAGCTATAACCGTTCGATGACTTTGTAAAATAGTAGACATTGAGTTACTGTAGACGTATTATTACGTTAGAATATTCAATTCCGTAATGATTGAGAGTAACTAGTATGAATTTGGTCAGTCACTTTGTCATTGCTTCTCAAGTTACGTAGTTCTGAATTTGAAGTTCCATTTCAACATGTTACAGAATTATTAGTTCCATCCATACTTTGCCTTTTACGGCATAAAATTGCTTTACAAGTAATAATGTAAGCAGACTTAAGGCATATGCATTACCTAAATCATTTCTTTCTCAAGTCTAGAGTATATAAATTCCAACGGACACAGTAACTGTAACCGCAACATACTGGTTGTATCATCACACAAAGTAATTATGTTATTTACAAGAAATTTTGTGGTTACGAGAGATCGCCACCATGTTTTATAAGGCATGTGAAGTCTGTCAACCCGCAGTTGGCTAGTGTAGTGACTACAGCTTTAAACGTTCTTCTTAGACAGAAAGAAAAATTCATTTATGATTAATATCCCAACAAAAAACAGAATAGATAGTAAGTGATTCGAGAAACTATTCGAACTGGCCGTACCAACGTTTCTCCATCGTACGAATTGCTGATTTTGAGTTCCATAGACATCAACTGGTCCAATCCCTCAGCGCTATGACATGAGGCTTTTAAAGAATGGCGCCACCACCACCAAATAGCTCTTCTTGAAAACCGACCACGCATTGGCAACTACTCATAAAAACGGAACAATAAAAAGTATTCACGATTAAAGTTAATTGAGAAACAGTCAATCAATATATTACACTAGTTATAGACTTGTTTTCTATACAGTTCTTTACTCCATTTTTCGAAAGTAACGATACTATCTGAATCACGAACTGTCTGGAGATCTGATGGAAAGGGCTTTTACAACGTAACTACACGAATTTTTTTAATACTTATCGATTGGAAAGGTAATTTTAATGAAACTGCGTATAAATAAGCTGCTATCTACGTCATCTATCAAACTAGCACTGCACTAGCTTCAACGTATCTGTTCAATTTTTCAAGCTTTGCGCTGTGTAACTTTTTATTTAATGTAGAGAACCACTTTCTTATTTCTGAGACTATCGTTAACAATTACATCTTCCCATAATTAATCTTTCCATAATTTTTTGAGACAAAAGGTATTATTCCAAAACTTAACAAAGATATTGGGATATACCAAATCGCTACTTAAATTCGCTTAAACCGCTACTTAAATTGGAATGGAACGTCTCGACTGTTAGAAGATCCTAAAACACCTTAAACTGTACAGTAAACTTGAAAACGCATTAAATATAAGTCACAAAGCGGGCGTGAAAATTTGCCACCAAAGAACGCATTTAAGACATGATAATTTTTTTCTGTGATATGACATTACATTTCAGTCCAATTAGGCTATGAAATAAGTATTTGAATATATTCTCTTAAACAAAAAATGCTCGAGATCTCGCCTTGTAGTTGTAGTTTACCTTTAGAAGCGGAGGCATCAGTGCAGAAATACTGCCTTTGTATCTGATCGCGAGATGCACTGATTACGCTGAATACCAGACTCTTGGGCAATAAACTAGGTATTTACTTGTACATCGGATGCCGCAATCCAATAGCAATAATAAAACTATAATTTGAAATCCCCGTCGCAAATGATGAAAATCATGATGAGATATCTGAAGCTATTAAAGATAGAGAAAATTGTCCTAAAAGAACGACTTAGATTTTAGTATTACATAAAAGTCAAACGCTATCATTACGCACGAAAAAGAAATTCTACTATATGAAAATTGCTTATGATATTATTAGTGCATTGACAAATTATTGCCCAAGAAGAGTTTTTACTTAATAGAGTCGTTTAATTTCTCTCTAACTGATATTTTTTCATACAACACTCATTCCTGTAGTATTATTATAATTACAGCCAGGCAAGTCAAGCCTGCTTCTCATAGGGTTAAGCAGAGACGAAGGATGTCTGTTTTTTAATAAATGGAATTGTTCATTAGCGTATATTTGTTAAATAGAACTCTAAAAGGCAAGGCAAAAGGCTTATCATATTTCTTCATCTTCGTCATATCTCCCTACTGACATGGACATTTATAGTTTGCTTATTGAAAGTATAAAGATGTATTTACAACTAAATTAGATTTTGCTAAACCAAACATTTGACTAAAATAAACCTCTATAATACAGAACTTGACTAATTTATTAAGCGTGTGTATGCAATTGTCCATAAAATTATTTATGTGTCATAATTGCAATTTGCATTATTTTTACTTTTTACTTCTACGCTTTTTAAAGCTTCAATCATCGCTATATTGCAGCACTATGTTTACATGTTCCTCAAACTGCTGTTTTGTGAAAGTATGTAATTTTATTTGCCAGTGAAAAATTGATAGTAACTAGTAATTTCAATTTACGATTATGTTAAAAAATTCTGCAATAAAAAAACACAAATAAACATTTATAATACATTTATTTATCAGCCTCAACATATTGTAATCGTAAATGAAAATCATTCACAATTACATGAACATTAAAAACAAAAGCATTCAAAAGACATAAACAAAATAATAACAGACCATTCATTAATTGTCTTACAGGGAGACGGACCGCGCGCCTCCGACGACGCTGTGCGGCCGATACTTCCACGGGACTCCGAGACCAGCATATACAAAATCACATCACAACCATACAACGTGAGCGAACAGCACCGAGATTGTAACAAATTTCGTAAAATATATACACTACGAATACTAAATGATCACATTTAAAACTTAGCCTATAAGGTACTGGTGTGAGCCCTCACGAGCAGTCTGCAGTTAATGCCAGCCGTGGTGTTCCTCCTCTTTCTTAAGGTAGATCGGCACGTGCACCTTTACGGGGTAGGGCACCTCCTTGACGAGGGGAACTGGAACTTCCTTGTACACGGGGTAAGGCTTGTCGATGGGCACCTTCACTTCAAAAGGCACTTTCTTCTCAACGGTGTAGGGGATCTTCTTGTATACATCGTAAGGCTTGGGCACTGGCACCTTAATGTGGACAGGGTAAGGCTTCTCGACCTCGACCTTGTACGGCCTGTCGACTGGGACCTTGACTTCGTAGGGGACGGGTTTGTGGACGGTCACCGGATACGGCTTCTCAACGGGCACCGGGTAAGGTTTGTTGACGTACACGTTGTATGGCTTGTCTACTGGGACTTTCACTTCGTAAGGAACCTTCTTGATCACTTCGTAAGGCTGGGGAACCTTAACTTCGTACTTGACGGGCACTGGGACTTTCTTTTCTACGGTGTAGGGTTGGGGATAGGGAACCTTGACTTCATAAGGCACTTTCTTTTCAACTGTATAAGGAGTAGGTACTTTCACTTTGACTTCAAATGGCTTGTCGACGGGTACCTTCACTTCATAGGGGACCTTCTTTTCAACGGTGTAAGGCTCGGGAACGTAGACGGGGTACTTGACGTACTCCTTGTAAGTGACGGGAACTTTCTTCTCGACGGTGTAGGGTTGAGGAACGGGCACCTTAACTTCATAAGGAACTTTCTTTTCAACGGTATAAGGAACGTGTTTCTCAACGGTATACGGTACTGGGATCTTCTTTACGACCTCAATAGTCTTTACATGTTCGTGATGATGATGATCATCAGAAATAGGCTTCCATGAGTCTTGCGAATAACCACCGAATTCAGCGCCACCGTGACCTCCGAAGTCGTGGCCGCCGCCTCCACCGAGGCTAAGGCCTTCATGACCGCCGTAGCTGTGGCTTTCCTCGCTGCCACCGTAGCTACCACCATAGCTACCACCGCCTAATCCATGACCTCCGTCGCTACCACCGAAATCATGACCTCCATACGATCCGGTTTCATAAATCCCCCTCTTTTCCTGTTTCTTGTCTTCAGCTGCCGCCTGTTTTGATGCGCCTTTCTCCTCACTGGCAAAGGCCACCACGGCCAAGGAGGCTACCAAAACAACCTGCGGATAAGAAGAACACATATACATATATTGGGTCGTAAGTATTAAGTACCTTTCACTACATTATAATATCGATGCAAATTACACTGTAACAGAATTTAAAGGGAACAAACAGTATCCTAATTGCATCGTATCTGAAATCAAAATTAAACATTCACATTACGCAAGTGTCTGCGTATGTGCGAGGCGGTATCGCAATGTGATTATTTCGTTACAAGTACATTTCGTGCAATACCGATTTTTGTGGTATACATATAATTAACTCTGTTAGTTATTAGACAACGTGCAGAAAACCTTCCAACGTCCACTATACATAAATTGAACCCCGTGTCCTTTCTTCCTTATATTCGTATTCATTAACGTTATTTTTGTTTACGAGCATATATGCGAATAGGTAATTTAATATTAAATCCGCAAAATTTTTGTTTCTTCCATGCGATCCTGTTCCCGTAAAAACAAGATTTAATGTGTAGATTTAACCTACGTTAATATCCCATCTTAAACACATCTTAAACACTGCCTTTATGATATGTAGGATAAATCCCACAACATTAAAATCATCTACAATATAGCAAGCAAACGAATGAATTCATTAGACCCGATAACGACGTAAACAAATTGCTTCCGCTCATTAACTCCATAACTGGCAACACTGCTACATATACAATTACAACATAACAGACAAATTAATTTGAATTACTCCATAAATCCACTGAGCGCATTACATTTAATAAACGTTGTGAGTTAGTGTTCGAGCATATTACGAAAACTGGTTAACGAAAGGCGCTGGTTACAAAATGATCTCGTTTAGCTGATACAATCTCTTCTTGAACTATACAGTTGACTAAGGTTCCTCTTTTAATTGGGTTAGGAATTCAATATAATGGACATAACGCAAAGACAAAGAAAAAGACACCTATTTGCACAAATATGGGTACATTTAAAGATGTTGCAGAATTGTTAGTTCACTCCATATTTTGCCTTTTATGGCGTACAAATGTTAAAACAACGTTGTGAAATTAATGGTTTTACTATAACGACTTGTGTAGCTTTAATCTTGCTTTGAGCTTTACCATGCTGCGGTGATTATCATAAAGTAAGTTTCAATACTAAAATGAGGGGACATGCATAACCATTTGCTGTATCTCCGTACATAGAGACGTAGGTATACGCAGCAGACATTATCATTAAGACAGACTTAATCGAGTACTGTTATGTTGTTCGTCTCTATGTAATAGTGTTCACTGGTCATCGACAAGCCTATCTATCAGCCTATTTAACATTATCATCATCAAACCTTCAATCGAATCAGTTTTGCATTTAATTATGCTTTTACAATGAAAAGGCACACACTATTGGCTGTTTGGTTCTCTTTTAAAATATAATTTGGTTAGCGCTTTACAAATTTTTCGCAATAGCCCATTCCGATTTGATACAATTTTTTTCTCTTTTAAAAACAATGCACAAGATGATTGCCCCAACACACGCTATTGTATTTGTAACAGTTTAATTAACCCAGATATTAAACCATGTGCATATAAGTCCGAACGCACAGGTAACTACCGCTTTTCATAACATCGTTAATTACTTATTATTGCATATAAATATTTTATCATTTATAATAATGTGCGTGTAACGTTTACGCTACTGAAGTTGAGTCGTTTTGTTGAATTTAATTTGAACTCGTTACATTTAAACATTTTACCAAGTTAACGATGTAAAGTTACATTTTTATACTCAACATGAACATAACGTGATCAATATTTATTTGTGTCAAATTTGTTCTACATTTTTACAACAAATTCTACTTTTCATTATGCAAAATGATCTTTTTAAATTTTTTGTAAACCATGTATTTATTATGGATATAAAATTATAGGAAGCTGTAATAGGATTCATTAACGTAATATCGTTATGGGGACTTTTTGGACATGACATAACGAGTTATGCGTACGTGAATATTTAAAAAAAGAATTCGCCACAAACTTGACTTCGTATTACGTGACACGCGGTGTGATAAAAAAATGTAAACAAATCAAGACTGTATCAGAACATCCCACAGCGCAGTAGTGAAAGTAAATCGAGCGAGATCCACAGCAGGAAATCCATCAGCGCGGCAAGTGACATTGCTCGAGACGAGACAAGCTTCCGGACGAACGCTATACGAGTAGTATATTCGCTCGTATATACGAGTATCACTAGAGAGCTGTTTACACGCGTGTGTCATTTACCTCTGTCTGTTAATGTCAGCCAGCATTACTTTTTACTGAGCCACAAGCGCTCGGACGGATTGGTTAAGATTCTTTTTTCTTGTCAAGGAAAGTTAAGTGAGCCGTTCGTGATATTTTTTACACATTAATAAATGATTGATTAATATATCTTAATATCCGAGTATAGTATTTATCATTCTGAAAGGTAACAGTATTTCACAGTGTAAGTCAAATGCTATCATAAAAGCTGCTAATACAACTGAATATACATCTTTGTCCAGGCGATTCTTCGTTTTGTTAAAGTATTGAATTTATTTGAAATCAAATTTCATCAATTAGCCTTTAGAAGTCCTCCGCTAGATATATTCCCTCTTAATCACTAACTTTCCAGCTGATCCTGGATCTAAATCCAGGAGTTTCCGGCTGTCTGAATCGAGACATGGTCGATATTTAATCATCTTCAACATTTCTGCACCTTTAACCGAATATTTTTTAAGTGTTCAATACCATGAAAGTCAATATATCGGACAGGTGGCTGAAATTTGCAAACGGAACAATTGCAATATGTTTCATTGTTGCGAAATACGGACGTGTGATCTTAAACTTGAATTAAGAATTACGTCGGAGAAAGTAGGAATTCCCCGGAGATTACAACAGCCTTGTTACCGGAAGGAAATCTTACATTAATTATGTTATTTTTTGTATAATGATGTTAGAATGCGTGTTTTGTAACGCGAGAATACTTTGAAAACTTAATGTATAATTTTGATTAGTTTTTTTAGTAAATGACATTATTCACTATGGCAAGCACACAAACAAATTCGATTTTTAAAAAACTAAAGGCACTTGAATTTAACCTGTAACGAACGGATAAAGAAACTAATTCGATAACTCTCAAATGTTGATAATAAGCACTGTGTCCAAGTCCTTAATCAATCTTACAGCATTTATTTAATAAAAGCCAGTATTTTTAGACTCTACAGTAAAATATGGCTTCCTTATAATGATTTAACTTAATTGCCACTTAACGTTTACGTACACTAATCAAATTACCCTCAATGTGTAACTCGATCTGTCAATCAATGCAGTCGTTAACATTACACAATAAGTATTACAGTACCATCAATAACACATTACGTTATATGAGCGCAACTGAAGCGTGCCTATCAACCTCCGTTACCCAGCCCAGCGGTGCTCAAACTTCGTTACACTGACTAATTGTGGATTAACGGTTTACATCAAAACATTCCTCCGCCCGCCTGTGGCATAACGCGTGCCACATTCATGCAATCGGCTTCTCACTTAGTCTATCCGTCAAAATGTATACTATCTTGAATATACGTGTCAATCAAAACGTTTTTTCGATGATAATTATAAAGCAATATTTGAGCAATTTGCATAAACGATTGTCATACGTTCGTTAGATAATAACAAATGTTATAAGCCGGAGATTTGGATATTATTTGTGGCAAATGTTTAAAACTTAGAAATTTACTTTACATCTTATCTGATCTTATGTATACCAATAATCTGCCAACTAATTAGTGATGATATCGAGATATGAATTTTGCGATCCACATGTGCAAAACGTGAAATGAAGATACAGATATATCTTATTTTATATGGAACCACTACTTCAATATACTACAAAAATTAATTACTAAAGTCTTGAACAATTTGTTAGCAGATGTATTTAAACGTAATAGATCTTATTATTATACCTGCTTTGGTATTTTATACTCGCGTTTTTACACTTAATGGATGTGAAATTAAATATTATTATTTAAAATGTAACACACTAAGGTACGTAATGAGTATTTTTTAAATTAAATATATCAATCTTCTTGTTAAAATTTTAAAATATCTATCTCAAATGCATTTTGATATGACTGTTTATATTAAACTCTCACCTATGCTAATTTTTAGAAAAAACTTATGAACTTAATTTAATTAGTTATTTTATTTAATTAGACGATTTGAAATTTTTTTAAATGCTAAGTCAGCATTTTATATTTAAGAGAATAATATACGATTTCACTTCACGCAAAAAGCTATCACCGTATATATTATGAAAATGCTAGTACATATTTCCTAAAAGCCAATAAAACGTGCAATGTAAATGCATAAGATATACAGAATAGTAAATCAGTCTAATTCGTAAGCGTATATAGTCACTCTGTTCCTATAATTTTGGTGCTTTCACGTTTGCTTTGAAAGTGAAAAGAAAATTACCTTACTACCTGTTGCCCCGGTTAGGAAATTAGTTAAATGTTGGTATTATCGAGAAAACCACGCTTTGCCGTTAAGATCTTTGTTACGTGGATTACCTGTTAACTTTAACTGTGAGAACCGCTTATTATTCGTGGTTATTAAAACTTAGAAATTCTTCGCATGAAGAGTCTAAACAATTATTTCTTCGACGCGTTTTGTAGAGCTTACATAATATGTAGATATTTAGAAATCTCTATAGTTAATATATTTCTTAAATAAATTATATAATTAGTAATAAAATAATATTCAACATTTAAATAGTTTAAAAGAAGCAAAATTAATTTTTCTCCCAATTAAGAAAACCAGTGGTGATAATTGAATTTAAAGTAGCTATAAAACTAAAAAAGTAATTTACAAAAAATTTACTACAATCAAGCACCGTCTATGAATACATTTAAATATTAAGTCACTATTTTGGTAATAAAAACTCAATAGCTTAATAAAACAGTTAGCGGAATGAATAAAAAATAGGTAAACTAATATGTTTATCAAAACGATGCACTTCGTAAAACAAATAAAAAGGAATCAACATGACCGGAAACGTGAATGATACTTTTTTTTGTAATGTTTCTAACACTGCACTGCCACTTCACACGTCTTTCAACTCACCAAGTACTTCATGTTGCTGCGTGTCTTCGTCCGACGCCGAAGACCGGTTGTGTGGTGTGCCTTCTATCCAGCATCATATATACCGTCCCTCCCACTTTTTGAACGGCTAACACACAGTCAAAGAAGGGTGAACGCCTGGGCCCGATAATTTTATGTGTTAATAAAATTGTATTACACTTATAATTGCAAAAACTGCACTGATCTTCTTCACTTATCCTTTGCGATTTTCAATTGTCTTCGCATCGCATCGATCTCTATCCGATGACCACAGACCATCAATTCCATACTGCAATTCGATTGTCATTTGAATATTACTTGAACAGACGGCCGTTAAGCGAATGATATAAAGATGGATTATCTTGCTGCTAGATTCGGTCATTACTGTTTTATAGACTGTTAATAAAAGCGATGGAGAGATGGATCTCAGGAATTCGTCTGGCAACCGTATAATTTGGCGGTTAAATGTTCTGTGTAATATCAATGACCGTATAAACGTTTATTCGTATTCGGAAATAATTATTTTGCGTTTTTCTACGTTGTTATTGGAGATGTTTTTATGTCTTCGGGTGCAGACATATTATAATGGGTTCAATTCATTCTTAACCTCTTTTCATGTACGTACCTATATGTATTAAGATTGTATCCTCAAAACCAAATATGCTCTGTGACAGACTCATGCTAGTTAAAACTCCACGGTTTTTCACTGCCTATGCCTAAAGGACATATCTAGGAGCTGTTACAGATGGGTCGGTGAAGAACAAATTAAAATATCTCTTGTTATTTCATCTCTACCGCACTTTAGAGAGGTGAACGCTTGGACCACAAAAAACATTGTAGTTTAATTTCTATCTATATTCAAGATTCAAGCAATTATAATAAACTAGTGAACCTGACCACGCGTTGCAGTGATTATACATGTTAAATCATATCAAATCAAATATATCAAAACCCTGTGTCATGATGTTTATCCGACTAAGTGTTATCCTATAAGAAAGCATTGATTTTGCAATAAAAAAATAACATTAACAATTGAGATAAAAAAATCCTTTCTTTTAAGTTGGACCAAATAATAGATATGTTCAAAATTTCATTGAGATCGGTTCAATGGTTTCGGAGATTATCGCAAACGAACATCGTGACATGGGATATTTATATATATAAGAGATAGTATATAATATGCAGCTTCTAGACAAGCTTTCTGTATCTACTGTTCTCCCGCTGTCTTCCTTACACCATCAGACCATCTAGTCGGAAGGTGGTCAGTGCTTTAGATACTGTACTAGACACATTTATAATTCATTATCATTATACCTTTACTTTAAGCGATAGTCAGAAATGACGTAATTACAGGCGCCGTGTTTCCGACCCAGTCTTAGCACAAGTCAAATGTAATTATCGTGTAATATTCGTGGCATTTTTTGTGGCATCCAAAACGGTATATTAAATTAAGCAACGCCAAACACAGTCGGTCCTTTGATGACTTTAATGGATGACTAAAACCAGTTACTTCGTCCATGATGTATAAAGATGGTAGCTTCACTTAAGTAACACGTTATTCATTGAGGACATCAAAGATCTAAATAAGAGAAAAGTCGAAATTGAGTGCAAAATATCGAACATACATGTTTCACTAATGTATTTTTTCCGCTTTAAACAGTACACTTTTAAATTGTTTAAAATCTTTTCTCCCGAGTTTCCACGCGTCAAATTAAAAGTTCATTACCAATGTTCTTATTAAGCTATCTTTACAAAGCGAAGCGAAGCTTTAGAAGTATTAAATCTTTGGAAAATCAGAAACTATTCATCATACTTCACACCTTTAAACAGTTTAAACAAAGAACGATCTTAAGGCCTAGTAGCAATTTCTACCATTAAACTGTATAATATTATAGAATATTGTGATTACGGAATTCCTTCAGTGGATACAAATAAATACAAAAACACTTCAAAACCTTTAATATTGCATCACTTAAAATTTTATTATTAACATAATTGCGAATATTATAATGCTGTTAACTAATTTTGCAATTAAAAAGTAAACCAAATACATGCAAGTAAATATTCGAAATTTAATTTTGAAACACGTGTACAGCGAAGCGATGTAACATATCAAGGCTATAATATTCCTAATATTTTTGATTGATAGTAATTAATGCTTCACCTTAATAATTCTTTGTATTTATAAACCCACACGAGTGTGTATTGTGTGACCCAATATAGATAACCAATTTCATTATTTTAGCTCTACATACCAACCTTTGCACTTGGCCTTTTCCATCACTTGGCCAGCGTGGTGGACTACGGTCTAAATCCCTCTCAATATGAGAGGAGACCCGGTCCAGCAGTGAACCAATAAAAAGGGTAGAACAGCAACCAACCTGTGGCCTGTCTGCCTGTTTCGTTTTCTCTTGACATAAAAAGATTTGTATATCACTAAGGAATCATCAAGAAGGAATATTACGAAGCATAATATGTAGTTGTTAGAAACATAGATAGACATTAAAACATAGTGTAGAAAAGTTACATTGTGTAGCTCTGATTACATTCAAATATGATTGCCCGTTTACTGTACTGTGTATATTAATTAAGTACAGTGTAATATTTTGATGGAGAGTCGGCTCCAAGTTGGGCTACTTAGCGTTTTAGTAGCTATTATGTGAAGATGTAATCTGCTAAGTTAAGGTTCTGTTCCACTCAATCATTATTAAAAAAATTGTAGGTACCCGCGGCTTCAGCTGAGTTAAAAAAATATTTTGTTCATACATCATACTGTTATTATCATCAACACCATTATTAGCGCTGTTTGATAAAAAGATGTTTTCCGTGAAAAATAGATGTTTTTTGCAAAAATTTGCCTACGTCATATCTACGTCCTGCATTCGACTATCGCCATGCTAAATATCACATTTCTCCATCAGTTTGAAGGTGAAAGAAAGACAAACAAACAAATACAGTTTGTTATTTATAATATTAGTAAGAATTGACCATTTATTATTATCTTAAGCTACGATGTTAGTTTAAAAATCGTAATCTGCT
Source organism: Aspitha aspitha aspitha (assembly GCA_018246895.1). Taxonomy (NCBI): domain Eukaryota; kingdom Metazoa; phylum Arthropoda; class Insecta; order Lepidoptera; family Hesperiidae; genus Aspitha; species Aspitha aspitha. The sequence continues at coordinate 32,489 of DWGJ01000348.1, forward strand.
TGTAAGTCTACCACGCAATCTGAGCGCACTATCTTACCGCAAACAGGTAACAATTTCAGAAAAACAGCACTCGATTACACGAGCTTAAGGCGAATTGAGATAAAAACTGTTCGTTGTAACATCATAAGTGTAACGTAACAAATTTGTTAGTAACGCATCAAATGTGTACGATTTAAAAAAATGTGTAATGTGCAAAATGCGCCTTAACACTGAGTTGCCGACGACTCAGATCATTTCACTTGACCAATAGAGTGATTGTTGACGTGTGAAATGTATTACAGCACCACATATGTACATTATATATACGCACTTCTATGTTTACACAACATAGTGTCAGATTTGTGCTGTTGTTCGACCGTTTTTATGGTCCACTGCTGAACCGGGTCTCCTCTCATAGTGAGAGGGATTTAGACCATAGTCCACCACGCGGGCCTAGTGCGGATTGGTAGACTTCA
>DWGJ01000349.1:0-32880 GCA_018246895.1 Aspitha aspitha aspitha
GAGACTAAAATATAACGGAAGTGGGTAACGGAATTCGTATTCACAAGCAAGCGAATATATTCGTATTCACAAGCAAGGGTATAATGTTAGTTTTATAAATTTGTTTTAATTTATTTTTATTTATTTACTAGTACTAATTATGTTGCTTTTATATTATCCGAAGGAACTTCGTTCCTACCTGGTGTCCCGTGACACCAATAACTTATTTTTGCTATTTACCCCCCCCCCCCTTGGTTGTGAGGTTTGAGGTTTGAGGTTTGAGGTTTGAGGTTGTGAGGTTGTGAGGTTGTGAGGTTGTGAGGTTTAAGACTACCCCCACCCCCCTTCCTATATCACGTGTATTGTTAGTACCTACAAAATGTTGTAACTATTTTTAAATATTTATAAAATATAGGTGTAGGTATAATCTATCTACAACTATAAGTTAGTGTGTGGCCAAAACACGAACTAATTTTATTCTTGCTATAAAACGTTTACGTGAACAAGAAAAGTGTATTGTACGCGTAACACCGCTTTTCGGTTAAGTATCCCGAAAAAATAAATACATGTGATATATTACTACAACCCCCCCCCCCCCCGTCCCAATGTGATATTTCGTGGTGAATAATGGTCGATCCCCAAAGTCTAACCAGAATATTAACAGAAGTCTAACTATGACGTATTGAGCTGATTAACACTTACACGAAACACGGTAACGATAGAACTCTATGTTCGTTTGTAAAATAAAATATAACAGTAAATACAGAATATGTATTTCTTTATGATACACAATACAGAACTATATATCTGACTAAATGAGTACCTACAATAGAGTACAAAACTGTACAATATATTTTCAGTAAACTTTGGTATAGATTAATAGACGATATAATTATTACAGGCAGACGATATAATTATTATATGAGAGTTAGAAGAAAAGAACCTAAGTAAATGTAAGATTGTTGTAAACGTCGTATATAACATCATTTGTTACTAAAAATTGCGTATAATCAAATAATAATTAAATATTAATAATGATAAAAACTGTATCTCGGAATTTAAAAAGGAAGGAATCGATTTCTATATTCACTCTTAAACATAATTAGAAGACAAACATTGTGGGTTCATAAGTAATTCAAAAGTAAGTCAAATGTACATATAAAGAACTAAACCTTATTTGTTCCTGAATTAGGGAGCTTAATCGGATACACGTTAGAGTTCACCTTTTAAAGACATCAAATGCTTTTACAAGTGGGAACAAATAGTTTGAAATGAATTGAATGCATGTAAGGTCAGTGTCAGATAAGTCCGTGGCCAAGATACGGTCTGACTCACGCGCCGCTCATCTGCATAACGTAGAGTAGGTACCTACATATATTATGTAAATTTGTACAAGTCTCCAAGAATGAAATATGACAACTATGCTCCATGTACAAATAAACCCTTTCACGTCTTGCTTATTTAATGAACTGCCATTTGTACCTTAGATCACGTTATCATTATATTTATCTTACTTATGGACTACGATATTTAATTACCAAAATGAAAATGTATTTTAATAATTTCCAAAAAATTTAGTCTATGAAGTTTAACAGATATAGATAACATCTATATCACAAAGATAACATCTATTGTAGCGTTAGGGAGCATTTACGCGAGGTCATTTGAATGGCCATTCAACAAAGCCAATCTTTACTGGCGTTGTGTAAATACAGCAATTCTCAGGATGTAGTTTCTTCAAGTCATTGGTAATGGTAATCCATTTAAATTAGAACGATTGATACTTTTCGGTGCCAATGTCAACCTTTCGCTTTATTGGCTTGACGTCGTGTGGCGCATCAGGTGGCCTTGTTTACCAACATTGCAAATATTTTACAGTAGTGTAACGTTGATAGTTTCAGTAATATCTATTGTAATTATACGTTATGCTTTTCATCCTTATCCAGCACACCGATAGCTCATCGATGCAAGTAATTACCTCGTCCCACACAAGGTTTACATATCCAGTGATCTAGATATATCCAACTTTATAACTGACGATTTTGATTTTTATATCGCCGTGTTACGATATATTCTCTTCGCTCTCTTTAGATATCAAGTACACATATGAGGTTAGAATTTATTATCTTATCTGATGTACTTAATTATAATTGGTTTTGAATGCACTTGCATGCAAATTTTCATACCACCCGAGAAATCTGGAGAGAGCGTGCGCATTCGAGCAAGAAATGTGGGCAGTTTATTGATGCTTACCGTACGTCAATACGATCTATAAAAAACTGGGTACTACTACATTGTTTTGAACCTCGTCAACGTGCATTACTTTCATACGCAGAACATCGTTGGTAGTGTTGATATATGTACGTAAACATAGGATTTTATGTTTCTCTGATATCTGCGTAACCACTTAAGAAACGATAATCTGGTCAATGCATTGTAAATGATACATAAGAGGCTAAGAATTAAAAGTACGAATATCGTTTCTCTAAGACGATAATGAGTGATTATCCTGCGTTGATTTGTTGACTAAATATTCATTACATTATTTCTACATTTCAAGACAATTTTTTTTGAGATAATGAGAAGGCTGACTAATATTGCATTGGTTTTATACATAAATGCACAGCTATCGATCGCTTAAATCGGCGCACAAAAAGCGGCCTCCGCAGCCGGCAAGGCTGTCAGGCCAGTTTTCAACCTGGTCGAATAAATTTAATACACATAAGCGCTTCGCATATTGCTGTTTAAGCCTATGGTATTTTATAATAGCGGATGAGTTTCTTACTTATTCCCCATAGGGCACGAGATCCTCTATGATCAGTAGGCATATTCAAAACAAACATTTTAAGTATTTTATTATACCTAGTTATAGTTATTATAAAAGTACAATTCTATTGTCATTATGAAATTGAAGAAACAAGTTAAACAACGAAGTGAAACGTTTCTGAACGTGACATTTTCTAAAATACGATTGAGTTATATATAAGTAGAAACTACGCCGATTAGCTAACATTATTATTTCTAAATGACATGTAAGCACAATTTTCGAAAAGATAAAGCAATACGACGTTATCGCGTAATATAAATTGGAATGTAGGTATCGTATGTGCCTATCCAATAATTAAGTTAAATAATTGCTTTCTTGAACCCGTGCACCTGTATTCAACTAAACCGGAATAAAATCGATACGGGAAATGACAGGTGCGTTAAAAAGAGTCAACATTGACTTCATTATCTGGTGGGTTATCAAAACAACTTTTTACAGTATAGACACTGAAGTATTATCAAATTGTTGTGCATATTAATGCAAAAATTTGATATATATGTATGTAAGTATATATTACCTACCTACTATTTTAGTCAATAAACCAAACCAACAGACATAAATTCCACAATTTTATGACAAATTTATTACAGTGCGTACAAAAGACCATTTAAATTCAACAGTTTCAAACTAAAGTCACCGCTTATTTCATTTAAATTTGCTATGAAAGTTATAGACTAAAATTATACACAGTTCTTTAATTTTTGCGACAATTCAATCGACTTCCACGCAGAACCAAAAACCCCTTTGAAACTGGAATACAAAAAATATCCGAAGCTAAACCTCTTCTTATCGTTTAAAAAATCGGAGTTCGATAAATGTGGTATTAAAATCCTAAGAATGTGAATTCGTTAAACCAGTTTCTCAACGAACTAAATAGAAGACCAAATCATGATTCATCCGCCACCTTTTATAATACTTTGTCTTTTTTTAATCATTATATTGTTACGCTGTACATTTAATACAGGAATGATTTATGAAATACAACTGTATAATATCAATTTTAATTGCCAAAACGATCAATGTTCCTATTTTTAACCTACGCACAGCTAAACAAAGCCACGACATAGGTAGGTACTACATTATTGTTCTATTTCATAAGGCTTGTTTCCATTAACTGTAACTTTATCAGATTCTTTCAGACTATCCATTCGATACTGTCTCTTAAAATATAATGTGTAATAGCAAAGAGATTTTCTTGTATGGATAAAACGTCTTCAATGAATACTTAGGAGCTCAGCTCAGCGTGACGTTTTCTATAGCAGAAATATGGAAAATTAGCCACTGGAAAGTGGAACAACGTGGTTTTGTCATATAATTCCAAAGCCGCAAGCAAGATGATTTAAATATCTTGACCCAGTTGTAGCATTACCTGGTATGCTTGAAATCGACAGCCTATTGTTGTAAAATTAATGATTGAATTAGGAGGATGCCAATAGCTTAAATTACTAATTTGTTTTTTAGTATCTGTTCAATGACAATCCTTAAAAAATTTCAAATAATCTATGTCTCCTTCAATACAGGAATCTTTGTACAAGAGGATTTCCGTCGAATACATAATGTCGAATACTTAATACTTACTACGTGTATTTCTTATCGTTTAAAGAGTGTAGAAAAAATGTTTGCAAGCTACAGTCTCACAATTAACAGAATAACAAGGTAAAACAATAACAAAAGTGATACATATATGTACATACATATACCTACTCATTTCCATTTCCCCGCCAACACAATCATTAACTCATTCGGCTACAACTTTCTCGGCTACTAATGCAGGCTAATCAACTTTTCCTTTTATTACAAACCAAACTGTTTAGGTAATAGAGTTGGCTAAATAACTAGGTATTTAAATAACCTTAGATAATAATGTTATGATGTCAGTTTAAAAACTGTTACTCAATCGTTTTCATGACATTTATATTGATATAATGAGAGAATATTTAATTCGCGTGTACATAAATAAATATTCTGACTAGACATTTTGTAGGTTTTTAACGACTTTAAAATTCATTACTGTATTTATATTGCATAACATTACAAAAGAATCCGAGCATTGCAATCATATTGCGGGCATTTGAGGATAATTAAATCATTGAACTACTTTTTAATTTTAACACACACTGTTTTATATCTACGAACAGAAAATGGATTTATATTTTGGTAGTAAACTTCACATATATGATGTTAGAGCTGCCTTTCCTAAGAGTATCAAACCACGGACATGGCGATGAACTGGTAATTTAAAACAAACATCATGAAACGCATTTTAAGTTTTTATACTTTTGTATAACTTGAAAGCAAAAACTGAAGTATTTTGATACAAAGCATGTCTACCTGGACTTCATTAAATTAAAATTTAATTTCGTGTTCTATAGAAAAGCTAAAACTGCTAAAAGTTTACAATTTCCGAGAAGTCCATAATAAACGAAAAGTCATTTGGAAACTTAATGTGTCTGTACAGGTTGAACATGTTTTTGTCGCTATCAGAGTATGTAATAATAATGACTGATGATAGAAAAACTGTTGCCACCGCTATTTCCATCCGCATTGCTGCTATCTACATCGTCGTTTTCCATTGGTTGACTGTTAGCTGTTACCAAACAATAGGTAGCAATTATTATTCACGTGTTCAAAATATTACAGGCATTAGTGTATGTGTTTGTTTATTTCTCGATACGTTTCGAACTTACCTACTATGTAGTTCTACTAGGTCGTTTTATTAAAAAATATAAGGTCATTATTAATAAATCAATGTAAAGTCAAACTTCGAGCAATAAGTAAAACTCCGTATCTGATTACATCGGCAGATGGCGTGGCGCGTTTCAATAGGCTGCCATGGATGCAGCAAAGTCCATCGACTACGTTCGTTCAACTGACGTAACAGTAAATCAGAAACACGACTGAATTTTGTGTAACGTCCTGCACTACGTAATTGAAATTCTAAAGTACCTATACAATTCATTTTTCCGAAGCAATCTACTCGCAGAGTTGACCGGGGTGGCCGCTGCGGGGCGTTAGCTGCGGCACCAGCTACCGTGAACAAACATTGACCAAGCACGCACTGCGCTCCGACAACTTGCCGCAACATTCTTAGCGTAAAAGTTAACGTGGATGGTTTACTCTATGTAATTTGCGATGTTCGAGTTGATTTTTAAATGTTTTCCCGAAGATAAACTAAGTGCGAACGATTCATTGGATATTTCGAGTTTCGACTTTTCTACTGATAAAAATGTGTGTTACTAACTTTTCAACCGCGGTTTTCGCTAAAACAGTTAAGTTTGGAAAATTCCTGCAAGGCGCCATTATTAGTGAGTATGAAATATTCTTACATCATTTCACTTTCGATTTTAGTTACTTTATTTTGTTTCAACTGCAAACCAATGAATACGTGTCGCAAACTTTCATATAAAGTTTGAGTCTGTTTTAAAAAATAATATGTTGTAGGTAGGTACATCTTTCCTGTTTTCAATAGCGCAGCGCCAATTAGTGCGGTTGATTTAACGAAAAAACTTCCTTGGATTACCACTTGTCCTTCAAATAAGTTAGTGATTTCGGGCGTCGCGTAGGTACTTGCCTCAGGTGAATGGACCATAATTACCGAACTTTTACCGGTTGTAGAGTAATATAAATATTAAGCAAACTTCAACATTACAACATCACATTTTACTAATATTATAAGGCATTTCGATAGGCAATCGAATCTCGTTATTTGAACAAACGGCAAATAATATTCGTAACAATAGTAAACGTATATAAATTGCCCTTGTAATTTAATTATCCATAGACTCTGAATATTTATTTGTTTATAAAAATATGTACCTAGGTACACAGTTATATGTTTTAAAAAAATTCCAACACACCTTTTAAAAATTAGAGAGTAAGGATAAGGACACTTTTCATGACTAGTAAGGACTATCCCCTTACAATGTTTTTATACAAAAAAGTAAGATTAAATGTCTGTTTCCTTTTTTAATACATTTCGTTAAATATTACACATGCCTCTATGTAGTTTCGGTTTTTTTTTTATCCTTTAGTTACATGTGTGGCGTTTCACGTGTTTTAGTTTTCGTAATTTCTTTGTTTTTATTTTTAATAATTTCTGTGAAGCCTCTTTTAGATTCACTTATTTGTAGATATCGGCTATATCGTGCCCATAGTTTCGATAAAATGGGTTATAGATCATATCGAAATTTTTTTGCGTTACGAAGTTCGCCGGGGCAACTAGTGTACAAAATATTATAGTTAATTGTTTTCAGGAAAAACGAATATTATGTTAATTTATTCCAAGTAATTGTAATTTAAACTTGTTATATTAGGTATTAATTTAACCACCATTCAAATTAAAAATACCTGTCTTATCTCATTAAACTTATGTATATACACCTTCACGTAGGTATGTAGGTAATAACCATGCAACTCGCTTTGTTAATTCGATAACATTCTTGGTAATTCAATTCCTTTAGGTAGAAACATAATGATATTACATAGCTCAGGGTCATCATCATCACTTTAATAACTACTCTGATGTTAGAAAAAAATTACTTTAAAATTAAAAAACGTTATATGTATGTAAGTATAAAGATGATCTATGATGAATTCAATTCTCATTTGAAAGAGGTGACAGACACCTTGTGTCACCTCTTTAATATGAGAAACAGAGACCTAATTGTTATTTATCCCTTTTCATTGTCCTACTGCTAGACACGGGCTTCCTGTCATACTGAGAAGGTTTTAAGGTCATGGTCTACCACGCTGCCTAATTGCAAAACAACAGACGTCACATACTCGTACATCTAATCTATACTTATATTAGTATAATATTATAGACCTGAAGAGTTTGTTTGGTTGAACGCGCAAATCTCAGGAAGTACTGGTTCGAATTGAAAAATTATTTTTGTGTTGAATAGTCCCTTTATTAAGGAAGGCTATAGGCTATATTACATCATGCTATAACTAATAGGAGTGGAGCAGCAACAAAAAAGCATTCCTTTATTCTTCCGTTTTCCGTGTAATGTTTTAAAGTAATTATAGCGTGACGTTCTTAAAATAGTTTTTTAATACATTGTTCTCTAATTAACGCGGGTGAAGCCGTGGGGCATAGCTAGTATTTTATAAGTACACTCTATAACGTATCTAAGTAAATAAAATGTACAATTTTCCCTGCGATGTGTTTCTTAACCGTTAAAGAGTGATATTTTTGTTTTAATTTGTAAACCCACACCCAGACCACAGCGCAGGTACAATTAATTGAGTCGAGCTTTATGTTAGAATTCTTTGTTTATAAAAAATAAATTCAATCGGTATATATGCTGCGCTGGACAAGATCCATTCCTTCTAGTAATGCTTATTGATTATTAAAGTACATTGTGTTATCCTTTTATATTTGAATTCAAATCAGGATTAAATTAATGATGCAAATGCAACGAATAAAAAGTATTGAGTAGAAATTAAGTATTTTCTTACAACAGTAAGGGCAAATTGGTCTATATTTAATTGATTTTATATCGTAGGTAACATGAAAATAGCATACTTTGCAAAACAGGTGACTGTGCCTATTCATTTAAGTAGATAGTATGTTCTCGCAATATTATTGTAAGAAGCAGTTTCTGTACTCTTGTGCAACTGTATTGTACCGTCAGATACTTGATTCACTTTTTGCTTTATTGTTATAACAATAGAGTTCACAGGTATGCATCGATTTTATTGTAGGTCACTGACTGCGATGAGTGTTGAAATTGTTTAGGTAAATCTGGAACTAACGTGTTTTATTTGCTACGCTACTACCACTAGGTACTTAACTGAAACAAAATTTAAATTATTTACCATGTCAGCGGTTATTATGAGTATTTATACATAGATATATATAATTCATATTTATGCTCAACTTTAAACCACTTTTCATGTACCTAACATATTTAGGTACTTAAAACGTACGGAATGCTATATTTAACTAGATAACCACCCCAACGTTAAAGCGTACACGAAAAGGTACCATTCAGCTTATTTTATTTACACAACGTCATCGTTGTGTAAATTAGGTTGTTTGAGTCTGATATTGAATAAATTATTAGCTAATAAATGGTTCATAGTTAAATCACTGCATAGTATAAAACAAAGTCGCTTTCTCTGTATGCTTAAATCTTTAAAACTACGCAACGGATTTTGATGCGGTTTTTTTAAATAGATAGAGTGATTGATGAGGAAGGTTTATATGTAAAATAAGCATGGGAATTCTTTTACTCCAAATTTAACGCGTGCGGGCCACGGGCAGTAATGAATAAATCAAAACTACTGGATCGATTTTAGTCATTTTTTCTGTGAGTGACATAGGCTATATATTATATACCCTTGCGAAGCCGGGGCGGGCCACTAGTTTACGATATAATTTTATTTTGCTGTCAATAATACGCGCTGAAATGATTCAAATATGAGGAGGTAAATAAAAGTGATTTACAAGAAACGTTATAATTTAAATATGATGAACTATAGTAACCTTTAATGTCGTAATTTAATAGAATACTTATATAAATTGCACGTCACATTTATTTAGCTATTTTAAATTATAATATGTTATAGGTACATATATATTTTATTGTACCTTTAACTGTAATTTTATTCTTATTTACCAATGACATCAAAGCATTCGGGTATAACTAAACAACATTTTAATAACAAAGATAAATGCATAGTTTTTGTAGAACTGTTTAACTTGTTATATATTAATCGATATTATCTTAATAATCGATTATCTTAATAATATAGAGTAATAAAGTTACAATCAAAACTTATTTTGTACACCGAATATATTTGCTTATCTGTGGTTGTTTGTTTTTCTAAAATAAATTATATATTGCGTGTGTTATTGTATTCGTATCGTACTATCGTACCAGCTGTTTGATTTTTACAGTACGCTACGTCAATGAGAAAATCTAAAGAAAATGAACAGAAATAGTAGTAGAAAAATTACGGAATTTCACGATGAGCATTGCTGCGCGGGAAATGGCATCGGTAATTTCCGTCGCTCGTCTTCACTGCGCCTGCGCGGTGAAAAAATGGTGCAGCGATCGCCTTTAACTACAAGAAAATTAATTCCGATTATCACGGAAAATGTAAATCCAAAGCTACGAAGTGATGGCTCCCGTTTACCGGAGCCTAGCCATCGCCCTCGCAGCCACGTAAGTCACATTTACCATAATTCATACTTCATCTTTGCGTGGAACAAATCCCAATTATTACACTCACTGTTCAAAGGTAGCGATATGTATGTACATTTAGTCTTCAAATAAGTATAATATGCGCCGTATTGGAATGGTATACGTCCATTTTGTATTTTATTTGTAATTCCATTCCATTCGCATTCCAATTTAGTGTATATAAATAAAACTTGAACGTTAGAACGTTATTAGAGCTTCTTTCATTAATCCTAATAACCACATAGTTTTAACGATTACAAAACTTTTATCATATTAAATATGTTTTTTTCAGTCATTTAATTCAAACAGTCAAATTAAACCCAAAAAGTCCTGCTTAAAATCGCCCGAAAGTCCTTACATGGATAGAAAACTGAGTATGACTGATTCTGCACATACTCCTCCGGGCTCGCCCGAAGATCTACCAGATGACGAATCTCTTCACAGTTATGGCAGTGCAGCCACGGCAGCTTCTATTGAAGCTGGCTATGCTCCATTTAATGGAACTACATTCAGTGGTAGATCCATGCGATATGTCCTACATTGTTCGTCTCATGCAGGTCTTTCAGGCGAAGAGTACCTCACCCCTACCCAGCGGGCTCAAAAGCAGATTCGACGCCTTAAGAGTCTTCTTAGCCAAGCTAAGAAAGATTTAGAAAAGAAGGACAGTGAAATCTTTCACCTGACTAAAGAAGTAGTTGAACTTCGCCTATATAAGGCATCAATATTTTCACCTGATGAGAAATCAAATTCTAGTGAGATTGTAACAATACGTGAAAGCAATGATGAAGCCGGTATTGATGGAGAAAGTGTTAAATCTAAAGAAGGATGCAGACCATTTGATGTTACTGACAGCCCACTATTTAAAGATACACCTACGAGGAACCGTAATGAAATGCAAGGATCCTTCACGGATTCTGGACACTTTGATGATCTCACGAACTCTTCATTACATTCCAAAGAATCGGTGCTAATGCTCACACACGATGCCTCGTGTATGACTGATGTTCAGGACAGTGACTTGGAACGTCGAAACCTGATCGCATATTATGAGAAGAAAGTAGAGGATGTTATTAGGGCTCATGTAGGTGAAAATCAGGAAATGAAGAAATCTCACAATGATAAGGTGGAGGCTCTATTGCAGAAGTTGGCAGATGTGAATACTCGCTACTGTGAACTGCTGCCAAACTATGAACAGGCAAAAGAAAGAATTCATGTGTTGGAGAAACAGTTGGAGGAAGCGAGCAAGCAGCTACAGGATGAGGAGGGCCGACACCGTGCCATGTATCTGCAGATGTACAACAAGGGAGTTGAAGCGGCTCAATTTGAACTGGGCAAGGTATTATTGAACCAAGTTGGTTAAAACCATTTATGGTAATATGAAAAATTTTGTTCAAAATAATTCTGTACTTGAAAATTAATGTAAACATTTCATACAAAAAAATATAAATATTGAGTTTTAATTAGAAAATGCTTTGAAGAAAACTTTCAGAAATGTAGGTCAAATTACTGCACAAATGGGTGTTTTCTACTGCTGGTTCAAAAATTATGTTACACATGTACCTACCTTAATTTTTTTTATACAAAAACAAATTAATTAAAAATATTCTCTAGATTAAAATATCTTACACTCTCATATCATACAGACTTTAAAAAGTTACTTTATGACTTATTAACCAACACTCAAAAAGAGCTTGGTGGAATTAAATTTCCTCTAAGCCTTCATAGAACTGGGGCTAAGTAGATAATTATGGCAGAGTCAATATTTCGTTTAATGGATATAAGGTATTTTTGGCTAGGATATATAAATTTGTTATAGGAAGGAGACAGTGAAGACAAAAGCCACCTTAGCAGAGTGTCAGTAGAAGAACTACTGGAACAATTGCAAATCACACAGACGGAGCTCGAGAATGTCAGGGTAATAATTTTCAATAATATTAAGCTTCTGTTCATATTGTAATATTTACTTGCTAACAAAAAAAATATCATGATAAATCTACATCAATTGTCTCTTAACTTGTGTAGACAGCTATAAATGAAAGTTTCAATTTTCCAGTATGCTAACATCTTCCTGTTTGAGTTCCTTCGAATTTTGAAAACATACGGTATTGTTTAAATTAGTACAGGCTCATCATTAACTAAACGGAATAACTAAAACATCATGCTCATTTAATTGAGTAATAAGCATGTAGCGGCAATTAACAGAATTGGCTTTAACATGTAGTGCATTACAGGATACGGCATTCACAGCGGACCGAACAGCAAAATCACAAGTACTTCTAAGTGCAAAGGAGGCTGTTTCTTTATGGGTCCTAGGAGCTCGAAAGGTTGGAATCTTATACCCAACAGGCGTCATTACTAAAAAATTATAATTGTTTATATTTTACTCTCTTATTCTTACACAAGGCTTAATGCACAGGTTACTACTATGCTATGTAGAAATTTTGGCGTAATAACTTCAATCATATTACATAATTTTATTACTAATAACTTTATGTAATGTAATGGTTGACATGTTGCATGCATCTATTGTAGTAGTTTTTTATAAAGCTAGGAATGAAGGTTTTCAATACAATTCTTGAAAATTGAAAACTATGTATAATGTTATCATTAATTACCCCACCATATTTAATGCATTACAAATTATGAAATTATAAAGTGTGTAGTGACAACAAACTTTCAACAAAGTGATAATAGCTTTATCACATTTAAAAGTATTATTATTTATTATCAGACAAAGAATATGAACTTCATAGTTTGATGTAACTTTATCTTAAGTAAACACTACGGGCACATAACTTATAAATGAATAATCAATTCATGCAATATGTCTCGAGGAACATTGGAGGTGGGAATGTAAATAAATTAACAGGTGAAGCTCTCTGGGACCTTTGTTTTTGTACACGAATTTAAGTATAATTTGTTGTACATATTAATGTAAGATCTAAGCGTTTGGTGTTGTATTATTCATAAACTCATCAATACTCTGAATCAATTTTTTACAAGGTAATGTACTCAATAGTTGATCATTTATATAACAAGATATTTTTATCAATGTTGCTAATGCTTGATCGTCTAGATCTAGATTTAGAATGTAGACTATAATTTTAACTGGGTTATTTTAAATTATTTTAATTTGCATTTTGAATAAGGTCATTATAATAAATCAGCATTAGTTTGAAGTCAAATTGATATTGAGTTTTCACTATATTATTGTAGATCATATAATTGCACGTTTTTCATAAAAAGACATGTCGGAAATGTTAACCTGTTGTTATAAATAGCATTATTATTAATTCAATATAATATGCAGTCCATAACAATGATGTTGTGTAACATAATTATTATACTAGTACAAGTGGATTAGTAGTAATCTCAGCTGCTATAGTTTATTTACATAACTGTATTTCAGGTCATTCGGTCCAGTGGCTTCTGACAACTTGCTAACAATAAAATTATAATAAAAAACTACTTGAAATAATGTAACTTTTAAAAATAATCTTATACTAACCTGTCTGATTACTATATAGCTTTGCATGAATTTATTTGAAACAGCCTCTTTTGGTTTTGGGTAATTTACTGGTAAATAATTGTTATTAACCAAACATGTGCGGTTTTATTGTATTAGGTATTGTATAAAAATGAAAATTTATACAAGTTTGATATCAATATTAAATTGTGATATTTCTTCATCATATTTCATTTCAGTATTGAAAAATGATTTGTATATGAAATAGGGTGACGAAATATATTGCATGTAATTTCTAAAATTTATCCTGAATTTTATAAACCAATCACAAATGGGACAAGTGTGCTTCATATAATGGTGTGGATGTGGAAGAATATTGGTGCAGGCTTTTAATTTATTTTGCATTTGTGCTTATATAAATTTGTAACAAATATCATAATTTTGCACATTGAAAAATAGATCCAATACTTTTGGTATGATATGAAAATACAATAATTGTTGTTAGTTATGTATATTAACATAAACATAACCGTTTAAGTGCAGCCTAGTACAGTCAAAATGATTTAGGAAATTTGAAATGTGAACATTTTATTGTCATACTATATACAGTGAGTAACTTTAATATTCGAACAGTATGAAGTTTCAGATTTATTTCGCCATATTAATGATATTGCTGAAAGTGTCCGAATATATACGTATATAAATAATACGTCATAATTTGACACTTTCATTTAAACCATGGTATTCGAAGGTTGTGTTAAGTTAAATAAATAAAATTTATGCTATCATTTTCCAGGCACATATGTTATTATAATATTTGATTAACTTTTTGTTTCATTTGTTAAAAATAAAGATATGGCGAAATAAATATGAAACCTCCATACTGTCCGAATATTCAAGTTACTCACCGTATCTGCATGTACTTTTTTATTTTTGTACAGGTGCTTTTTTATTTAGCAATCAAATTTCAATTTCAACCTTTATAATATATTTTATAATGTAATTTTACACTGCAGTCCACATTTATCTAAAAACTATTTATATAGTGATATCATGTTTATTTTTTTATTTTGTGATGATTTTATTTCCAGGCGATGTACCGTCGCATAGTCGAATCGCAGAAGGGTGCCAAATCCAACGTGGACCCTGAAGTAACACTGCAATTTCTAAAGTCGGCAATCTACTATTTTCTCACTGATCCTGAAAACCATCAAGGACATTTGAATGCCATCGAAAATATTCTCGGCTTTACGGATGCAGAAAAGAATAATATACGCAAAGCAAGAGCTACGTAGGGAAACTGCTGCGAACGTGTGATATGTCCTTAATACAGCTGTGTTTGTTACTTAGTTAGATAATAATTGTTGCATGACATTAAGAAATTAGAATAGACATAATCTACAATGGGGTGCACATTAATTTACCTGCATTATGAGCATTAAGTATCGTCAATAGGGAGATTCTATGTATATGCACGATAATTTATTTATCCATGGTGATTGTTATCTCGGGACTGGTCTACTTTTGGCTCAGGGTTTTAAATCGAATTTATTTTATAGACGCTATCAATTTGTGATTTTTTATGTAGTTCATAAGCGCCAAAGAATAACATTCCTTCATTTGTGCAATTTTGACTTAAGATTTATGATAAGTGTACAGTGAAACTACATTTGTAGTGACTATTATTTTAAGTGTTTTTTTCTGTTATTTTCTTATTTTGCTGTATTTTCTTGTTTTGTTTTGCATGATTTTATAGTTTATGTAGCATTACATAAAAAAGTATTATTATATATAGTTGTAGGATATATAATTATCAATTTAATTTTTAGTATCAATAATTTTGGAGATAAATTTTGTGCGATCTTTTAATAATTTATAGTAGAATCAATAAGCACTGTTCGTGTGCCGTCCGCATTACGCACACAAGGTTTATCTTCATTCTATATTGGCGTCCGCATAGTCTATAATACATCATTATCTATCTTGCCACTTTAAAAGCTACATCTGTGATTAGTGTCTTCATAATATTTTTGCATAATAATAACATAATCATGTTTTTATATTTACACTTGATTACGACGTTATCGTTAATGTATCGTTTCTGATCACAATTTTTAATGTTTTCAATTTATTTTTATATCACCGTCTAATAGAAAATACAATGAATTTGTAAAAAATTAAGACATCATATTTTTATGCAAGTCTAACCTGTGTCCTAATACAGTTTCAAGAACTTATTTAGTTGATCACAAAAGGTTGTAATTATTGCATTCTACTGCTGTTTTTAATTTATTTTTGTATCAAAAATATGTAAGCTCCCAATCACAAATAACTTTAATATAGCTATGACTTAAAACGGCTTCGATGTAAAAATAATTAATTCCCACTGAAATAAAGGGTTCTGAATAATTACGTAGGTAGGTACGCGTTTCCTCTACTTGACATAACGGCGAGCTAAATTATTAATAAGATGGACAAATAGTGTAATAGAGAAGGGGACTTCGCTTTGTAATATTGCGAACATAATTTTCCATCATCTACGGAAGATCACGGAATCCATGGATACATATATCTACTTAATTCTAAGTTAAACAAAGGTGCCAGCAAGGTGTGGCTTTTTCGTTGTGATAGGTGATTTTTGCGTTTTTATTTGTTTACTGTTGGCTCAACAGGATCTCATGACATCAAGCATAATATTATTGTTATTCTTTTTGTAACAACTGCTTGCTCCCCAATTAAACAGTGAATGAATATCTCACGTGTTTTATTAGCACCTTCGAACCCTATTAAAGATATGGTTAAGATGTGGTTAGGAGACGATTATTATAAAAATAGTAAGAAAACGATTTGTTATATCCAGGAATAACCTATATAACACAAAGATTTTTTGACTGATAAAAACGACTGACGAAGTCTGCCCCACAATTTTTCTTATACTTGGTCGTTTCACATTCAGGATCTGCGTAGGCTTAGATAATCCGCTAGCTACATTTTGTTCTTCAGCATATTCTACAAAACACGAGTATAAAAGAAGTCTTGTACATACCTCAAACTACTTTGAGACCCTTTTGAAATACGATTGAATAGTTTAGAATTACAGGCAAAGATCATATTAAATTGATTAAAAAAAAACTCCTTTTTACTCCAAATTAAAAATGTATTTCTTGCAGTAATTAATAGTGCCATACTTATCGTAAAAATTATAGTTTTTAAAGCTAATAACAGACTTGTATATTATGATAATAAACGTTCTTCATAATAACGACCCTTAATTAGGCGTATGTTACATGCAATGGTAATAAAGTGTAAAATCATAATAAAGATATATGTGTATTACGGGAGAGCTGCATATTCACTGCTCATAAAATTATTACCAAATGCCGCGTTAAGTACGTAAGAGACAAATGGTCGCGACGCAAGTTTATACATATTAAAATCCCAGAATATTTTTTTATGCAATTACTATTCTTTATTTCCACTGTCTTGCATTCTTTGAAGTTTATATGAATGTGTACAAAAATAGCCTCACAAATTTAATACAAACATATGACTCCATCTTTTGTAATGTGGCAGTAACTTGATTTATATTTATCCAATACATTTCCCGTATTCACATAAAGATCTAGTAATAAGCCTTTGTACTCTGAACTGGATCAGATCTAAAAAAATGCATGTGCCATCCACTGGTGTCATATTTCATTACAATAGTTTAGCAATACGATATATAAATGCAACAATGACTCTAGCACTTTCAATCCTAAACCTTAGCTTATTTATGAACTAGTAATATGAACACTCCTTATTAACGTAACATTTTATAATGAAGTGCTGATTTACCACTCCAGCTATTTATAAGCTATACTTGGTTGTATAATTGGTAATTGAGTGTATAAAATTATATATTGTAAAGGATTCATAAACTGTAAGACTATAATTAAAAGTTATGTTATTGCCTAAGCTGCCAAAATCATTGAGCAATACAAAGCATCGCTCCGACGAAATACACAGATCATTAGCAAAACTAGTTCTAATAATAACAATGTTTATAACAATATTCTTTATACTTGATATGGCACAGACTATTACGTTAGAAATATTATCACAAAATACTTCATAAACTGTGTGTACTTTTACATTATAAGTACCAACATATTTGGCTAAAACAATCTAAAAATAGAAATTATATAAGCTGCAATTTTGAAGACTATAAGTCACAACCTACGTATCATAATTTTTTCTTAGCTACATTGGTATCATTTTTATGTAATACAAAAATTAAGATATCTGTCAGTCTTACATGTACTGTAGCTATGTAAAGCATGTATTTGTGCAAAACTATTTTTGTCAACGATATACATAAAGCTGCAGTTATAAACTATGGTCATAAGTCAAAGTAAACCAACCCTAGTTGCATTTTCACGGTTGTAAATCACTTTAGACTATAAAATATCTAATTTGAACTCTTATTCTTACTTTCTAATGATATACAGTAAAGATAATTATTGCCTACGAAAGTATATGTACAACATCAAAAAATAGATGCAATTGTCATCTTTCAGAATACTGAATCAGTTACCTGCATTACATTCATGCAAAAATTAATATTCTATTATTTCATTTTAAAAAATAGTAGAAAAGCATATAGAGAGCACACAAAAATCTAACTAATGAGACGGAATATTTGAGAACAGTGTCGCTATTGATATAAAAGATATGTTGCATTTTCGAAATGAAAGAATCCTTCAAAATCAGGAGGACTAACGATCAATCGAAACTAAACTTGACTTCCTCGCGCGACGGGTCGTTGTTGGCGGCGACGGCCTGCAACCAATACCTGCTTATTTGGCTTTCGATAGAGGGAGTGCTCTCCTTGCGCGCGGAGGCGCGAGCCTTCCTCTTGGCCTTGGTGTGCTTGGTGCGGCGGCGGCCGACCTTGGTCTTCATCTCGGCGATCTTGACGGAGAGCTGGCTGTCGAGCGAGTTGCGGCGCGACTCGACGGACACGTGGCGCAGGCTGATGCTGATCTGCGAGTCCTGCGAGTTGCGGCGGTCGGGCGTGGAGCTGAGCGAGGGCGGCGCGTGCGCGTGCGCGTGCGCGGCCGCCGGTAGCACCAGCGCGTCGCGCCGCCGCACGAAGCGCGGCAGGTTGGCGGCCCACGACGACGACAGCTCGCCGCTGTACAACGTTCGCATGACATTATTTCATTTTTTAACTTCTATAGTATATTAATTTCGAATCTTCACATTTCCCACATAACATACATAAGTATGATAGATAGATAGATAATGTCTCATTTCGATTGATGGATTAATACTTATTGCTGTTATCGTGTATGCAGCTCCCATCACAACTCTACATCGGCTCAGCATTATAACTACATCGATGTGAGTGTAGTGTTACAATTGCATCAATGTAGAGTTGTGATAAAGAAGGGTTTCCAGTTCATCTCAATACTAGATAAAAACGTATTCAACAGAGTGGCAGTAATATTGTATATGACACATGACACAATAAAATATAAATTAACAATAATTGTCTGTGTGAATATCATACTGTTTGACGAAAAACAAACATATAACTTGAATATCAGCATAACTACTTTTAATAAACAAGTGAGTAATGTGAGCCTATAACGGTAGTAAAATAAGTGTGTATAGTAAGTCTGTAATACCTCTCGTGTTTGGCGTCATCGGGGCAGTCGATGGGCGAGGTATGGTCGAGGCACAGCCCCACGGGGTCCTGGCGCGAGCCGCCCAGCGAGATGGAGAGGCGGCCGCGCGCCGCGAACTCGTCGCGCCGACGGTAGGCGCGCGCAATCAGCTCGTGCTTGCGCGCGCGCCGCGTCACCTCCGCCTCCACCGAGCACCCGCACTTCCTGCCGTCCGCGACCGCCCAACCGTTATTTCACGGTATCCCAACAGTATTTCTATATGATCTATTTCACCACCTCTTCGCTATAACCGAGCTCACCCACTAAATAGTTAACTGCAGCATACTATGTATAAATGTAATTTTTGTTAATTTATTATACTAAACCAAAAAAGAACCGTTTTTACTACTACATTATTACAGTAGATATTATAAGAAGTTTCTAGTAAAATATCTTTCGTTTATTCACTGGTAAAAATAAATCTTGTTTCTCTGAAGTAATATATTTAAAACTCTGTGCCAGAATTAACTGACACATAGATAGATTTTGTTTAACTTTAAAATTTTATACGAAAAATACTTTTGACTGTCGATTATAAGATCTTACAGTTGGATAATAAACAAATTTTAGCCTACACAAAAATCACCTCGCCATATATCGCCTCCATGCCGCTGCTGCAGCCGGAGTCCAAGTCCACGAAGCCATGAGCGCGCCTGCCGCGAAACAGCACAGCAAACGAAGCTGCAGCACTGACACGGACGGGCGAACACCGCTCGAACATTCCTTCACACTGTCTTTCAAAGCTTCCAGCCGACATCTAGAAAATAGGAAAGATAAACTAGTAATACTAATCTAATCCAGCCAATAACGTGTTTATGAGCAACAAATGTGTTCATAGAAAACATATGGTCAAAACGCGACATAAATATATATCTGTTGTCTAAATAGGTCCGCGGTTACAACGGAACAGTGGAGCGAGGAACACTCACATGATGTTTCTTTTGAAGGACTCCTTCCAGAGATCGGCGTTCCGGAACTCGTACACGTGGCAGGTGAACGTGACGCATATGAAGACTGCGACGAACGCGGCCGTGAGCGAGCAGCGCGTGATCGTCTGACGGATCTTGTTGGCGGCGCGCGGCGAGATCACGTCCTTGCTGGACACGCGCACCGCAATCAGCGAAAATACACCTGAAAATAGATTCTATTTACAAATACTCTTCTCTATTGGCGCTATATTCGCGCGATTATATCTCGTTATTGTAATATGCATGAAGTATAATAAGATTCAGTGTAGAAACACCCTGAAAGTGAGTAATACCCAATACAGTTACAATAGATTCAACCCAAAGAACTCTTGAATGTTTTACTAACATGGACACAACACTATTTATTTCATTCTATTTTTCGAAAATCAACTGTTACATGTACTTAGTTTATGCTATTACGCAGTTTTATTTCCAATTTATAACTATCATGGGTGGTACCAATTTGTACAATATGATAAGTGAGCATGGAATATATATAGCGGCAACAACGGACCGAGGCCAGCTAATATCGAGTGTGGAGCGAAGGACTCGCCTCTGAGTAAAAAGTATCCGCCCAGCAACAAGACGACGCACAGCGGCGCCAGCAGCAGGCCCGCGCGCATCGGATGATTCACGTAGCCCACAAAGCACACACCCGTGACGCTGTTGCCGTCCACTTCCCCGAAAGCCATGGTGGTGATCGTGAGTATGAGCGGTAAAGACCAAGCGACCAGGTGGAAGTAGGCTGCTTTTTTATCAATTCTATCCTGGATTTTACCTGGAAAGGAAGATTAGAACCGATTTTTAAATACTGTATCGGTTTATGTTTAATATTGATGAACTCGAAGCATAATCAGCGATAAGTCTGTGAACTTTGTTTACCTAACGCTCGAAAGCTCATATGCCACGCGTAGGTGAATATGACGAACCACACGCAAGCCGCCATCATAAAATAGTATACCTGAAAATAACACAAATTTAATAAGAAATATCACTACAATAACTATTACTTTTGGATATGCATGTTTCCTCATTTATAACAAACCTATAGCAGATAATGTACATTTAATTTTTTCTTACAAATGCCAAAAAAAGATCAACTTTATAAATTATATTGAGCATTTTTACGATAAATATTTAAAACCTCATAATTTAGTTATTAGAAACCATCTGTAAAAATATAAATGATACTTACCAACACAAACACAACAACACATGATAAATTCTCTTCAGCGGATGGCTCACCTTGTCGTCGGGTGCCATCTTTTGAGCAAACTATGTCATCTCTTGACCCCACGCCGAATTGGACTAGCCACCTGCAACAAATTAGTTTAAATATGATGAATCATCAATGCTGTTAAGCCGTCCCCCAGATATTTTGCAATTAATTAACTGCCGGTCAGAGCTTTCCGCGCTGCCGCACAGTGGGGCAATAAGCCACTAGTGGCCATAGCCCCACTACGGCCCACTATAAGTTACGGACGATATTTTTCGTACATCGTGTATGGAATCGTAACAAACAGAGCATTCGACTGACCCCATCAGAGTCACAAGTGACTAGCTCATTGTTTCAGACAATGTGAACATGATTTGTAGCTATTAGACTTCCAACTAACACAAATTTTCGTGTCCTGAACAAGAGTATTTGTTCTATGTTTAGGTGTAAGATATCTGTACACTTTTTGCAATATTTCTATATTTATACTAGGAGATTGAAGACAAAGCATAAGCACAAACATGTCAAATGCAAACAGCTGCTCGATTTTCGTCTTTCGTTAACTTTTCATTGTGGACAGAATGATACGATGAGTTTACCCCATGGAAGCGACCGCGAAACACACGTTGATATAGAAGATGACCAGCGCCGGGTACTTGTTGGCGCTGCGCCAGTCGATGAGGAAGGTGGCGACGGTGAGCAGGTTGAGCGCGAGACACGCGCCCGCGCCCCACGCCACCAACCGATGGATCTGCTGGTGCTCGTCGTCCGTGTACAGAGGATCGCGACATGGCAACCCACAGCCGGATATACCTACGCAAGTCACAGTTCTAAGCTTGATGCGGGCAGAAATATGTAATAGAAAATTATATACTGTGTGAATCTAAACATTTTATATAGCAGAATCAATATTTTTACGGCGCTTAGGTACATGTATATCTCGGAATGAAGTTGTATATCATAACGTGATTGCGTGAAAATTAAACCCTCCAGATCAGAACACATGTTGAGTGGAAGTAAATATCATTCCGTATGAAAACCTAATAACACGATGACAAGTCTTTATTGAGCTTATTTGACTACCTGTATTTTGTCTGACCAAACAATATTTTATTAATTATATTAAATGTAGTGATGGGACGCGCAGTATGCTTGATGGTAGTCACTGTGAAGCTGAGGTGTGAAGCACAAAAAAATTACTCATAACATTTTTTAAAACATCAGTCTGAGCAGGATGTTTTGTATTAAAGCAGCATACTGTGTCATTGATTTATAAATGGGCCATAAAAATTGTATGCTAAATAGAAAAAGCAGAATCAGTAATAAATTTTATATGTACCTTCATAGAAATGTATATGTTTATCCGTGTGTATTAAGGGCGATAAACATTTTCCGGTAGTATTGAACTTCATTTCTCTTGCCGGATTATCGCATCTAGTAGGTAATAGGGTGGTGTTGCATTTCAAAAATGAAGGAAAATACGACGTGTTGTACAATATGGCACACGGCTCCATGGTGATTTTGCACATCTCATAGGACGGCAAATATACCATATCCTGACCCAATATTCGTTCGCAATTCGGCATGAAAGTTGCACAAAGCAACGGTTGAATAACCGCCCAACATTTTGGCACATTGATCAGTTCCCTATACAATTCTAGTTGATTCTGTATCTTGTACTGATTGTCATAGAATGTTAGGTGAACACTTGTTCTGTTATATGGCAGCTTTACGCCAAGGCAAGTTGTCTTGTTGAGCGTCTCGCATTGAGCTCTTCTGACGCATATGTCTAGTTTCTCCCTCTCCGGAAACCACTGCGTACCCTTTTCGGGTCTTATTAGTCTGTAATTCGGCGTTCCCTCTATGGCTTCCAGGCGAACGGTCGTGTTCTCCGTACTTGCTGTGACCGAATTTTTATCACCTCCATTATCATACTGACTCGCATGGCACTGTGACATCAATAAAATCAAGCACGCCCATGCGCCCAGTTGCATCTGAAACAAAGAAAATCTACATTTAACTTTCATCAACGACATAAATAAAATAACTTACACTTAAGTAGCACTAAAAATTAAAACTACATTTCAATTTTCAATGTCTCTTTATTTATGCAGGTGGAAGGCGATATAAAATGAAACCCCTTGAAATTTTATAATTTTATTAGATCCACAAATATTTCAAAATTAACGTATTGTTTTAAAAACAAGTAATACAACTTTCACTCAGTGTATTGATTAGAACATGTCCAAGGGAAAAGGGTTGGTAAGGAAAGGTGATTCTCAAGCACATGTGAAATAAGACAAATAGCAGTAATAAAGTCAATATGATATGATACCATCTTATCAAATATAGAGGCTCTTAGAGCAGAGCCCAGAACGAAAACCCAATCACAGTTTATTAAGTCAAACCAACTTTTAGTTCATTCCATATATTTTATAGCATTGTTAAAAAATGTTTAAAAAATCAAATCATAGTCATACAAAAACAACATTAAAGTTATATAATTTAAACTTAAGGCCCATATATTTCGTTGGTAAAGTTATCCAGGAAAGTAAATGTAGTGAGACAAACATTATGTTGCGAAAGTAATAAAGATCAACAATTAAATAAATATATTGTACCATAGCCTTTTTATTACACAAATACTTAAGTTAATAGGAAGTAATTTAAACAAAAAGTCTAACAACTGAACAAATAAATATTTGATTAGTATGATAAAAAAACATGTACTAAGGTGACCACATGAGATATATTTTAAAACAATTCACATGTTTATATTTAGTAATGAACAAAGTACACACTTTATTTGCCTTTTAATTGTATTAAATGAACTGACCATAATTGGGTGAGGATAGGATTTCCCTGGACATGATGATTCCTTTTTTTTGATTCGTTTATTTATTATTTCATTGTTACAATTAATTAGATCCCACATAAACTAAAGTTTGTCGAAAAATGTTGTCTTTATTAGAAAAAGAAGTTTATTTTATTATCAACATAATACAAAAATACCATCTTACTATAATAATGATGAATATTGTGGTCCGGAGAATCCATCAATCTGCTGTAGCTGCCATTCATGGTGATTGAAGACTCCCAACCAATTAATTCCATGTATGCAAAGATTACCTGCTATTACAAAACAACATTATAACATCATTCAATTTTTAAAATTAATCACACAAGGAACTGTTCAACTCACCATTTTCGGAGAAAAGATTATGCACCTATGGAAAATCTTAATAACATTTTTTGTAACATAATGTTTATTTTTTTACCTTATGAGTTAAAAATAAATGCTGTAAAGGAAAATTATGTACAACCTTCGGAATCTCCATCACTGTTTATTAACACTTAACAACTTAACACTTATCAGCTCATCAAATTATCTAAGTTATCATTAAATAGTCCATTCATGCATTTGAAAGAAGGTAACCAGTGCTAGTTAGGAATCGGTTTGCCGCCTCTTCTAAAGGATCTGTTGGCACCACTACCTCTACGGTTCCATGTGCCACGTGGTAAATTAATTCCCCTGCGATTTATTCGCCCTCCATGGCCATTGATACCTCTTCCTCTGCCTCTATCTAATCCTCGTCCTCGGTCCATACCTCTACCACGACCCCGTCCTCTATCGTTCCATCTCTGGTTACGAGCATAATTATCGCCATTATTCTCCTCCATATTATAATTGCTGTCCTCATCATAATTTTGTTCAAATGATTCTTCATCATTATATTCATCATGATTTTCAAGGGAATACGATTGCTCCTGAGAATAACCAGTATCATAATTACCTTTGTTATAACCATTATCTGGATATTGTGAGTTAGGAGGCATATTATTGATCAACGACATGTTTCCCATGCGTGGCATGTTTCCCATCGGAGGCATCCCGCCCATCGGCGGCATCCCACCCATAGGTGGCAAAGCACCCATAGGAGGCATTCCGCTAATGTGAGGTGGAGGTAAATGCATCGGAGGCCTCATGGGGTGCATTGGAGGGCCCATGGGAGGTCTCATAGGACTCATATTCATGGATGGTGGAGGTCTAATATTCATTGGAGGTATATTGACAACAGGAGACCCAGAATTATTTACTTCTGAGATGTCTTCATAATTGTCATGCTTTTCTTTATTATTTTCATCTCCATCTTTTATAACTACTATATCTTCATTATCGTCCTTCTCTGCCATCTCTTCTTCATTTTTGTCATTATCAGAATCTACCTCAATTTCTGGAGCAGGATATTCAAATGGCAGGAAATTGTCATCATCTGCATCTTCTTCTAAATGAGGCATCATTTCATGTAATTCTTCTATTTCACCAGTAGCTATGTATTTCTTAAGTGCTACTGGGCCCTCGTTAATTGCCTTTTCTAGGTGAGAGCCAGGTTCGACAGTTAAAAATTTACCATAAATAAATATAGCTGTTGGTGTTATTTGCTGTAAAGGTACAGCTCCTGGCACAGACTCAACCAGAGCTTGAGTCAGCGCTTCTGTTGCAGCATCATCCACTGATGGACCATGATTCCATTGAGCCTGGAAATTTCTTGGTATAGGTTTACTATATGGTACCTTTTTAACTTTCTTTTCAAATTCCATCGGTATTAAGGTTGTGTCTAAGTCTAGCCCAGGTATTACTTTATCAGCATCAGATGAGAATATTTCCACTTTATCTTCTGGGCCCATTCCAGGAATGACAGCAGGTTCCTCAAGATCATTGTCATCCTGAACACCAGGGGGCAAAGTGTTTAGGTTGTATTTATCCCTCATTTGGTCTCCTGGACGATTTCGAGTCCAAAATTTAGATGTATGATCATTGGAACCAGAACATAGAATATGGCCCAAGGGATGCCAAGCCATTGTCCAGACAATAGATTCATGTGCACCTTCGATGCATCCCACTTCTTTGTCTGTTCCAACATTCCAGAACAATATAGCTCCATCTGAGCCTCCAGAGCAAAACAATCCTTCATGAGTAGGATGCCACACAACACTCGATGCTTCTTTTTTATGACCTCTAAATATCTGTAACTCTGTTCCCAGCTTACGAATATCAAACAATTTAAGTAAATGGTCTCGAGATGCAGTTATTAGCCAATTTCCATTTTCATTCCACTTCAAGTCCATTACAGTAGATTTATGTGCATGCAAAGTTGATAAAGCCATTCCCGACTTAGGATCCCACAGTTTTATTGGTTGTTGATTATCTTTACTTCCAGATACAATAAGAGCCTTAGTTGGATGCCACTGCACACATTTTACATCAGCACCATGTCCTCTGAGTATTCGTTCTTCCTGGCATCTATAAAAGTCAAATATTCTAAGGGTTCCATCATCAGAACATGTAACTATCTTTGCATCACTGGGACTAAAGCTTATACCCCTAACTGCCTCCTTATGTGCCTGATACATTTTTACATTGTTCATATTGCTCTGCCAATATTTAATGAATCCTGAATGGTCACCGGTAATCATCCAGCCTTCACCGTGGGACCAAACCATTGACCTAACAGGAGAATCATGGGCTTGAAGAATGGTTTCAAAATTGAATGTTAGGCCATTCCATAAAGTGAATTCGCCAGAGGATGCTCCAGTAATCAAACGTCTACCTTCAGGTGTCCATGCAACGGCAAAAATGGGACATCTCATTTTGTTAGTCGCTGTTTTAACAAAACGGGTGGTAACGGCATTAATTGGATTATCTGGATAGGACGGCGGGGGCAACAGGTCAGGTGTATACATCGCATCGGGTTGCAATGCATGTCTGTCCCGCCAATCTCTTTGCCAAACACGACATTCTAAAGCTTTAATAATGGCAGCATTATAGTCTACGGTTTTCCGCATAACTGATTTACGTAAACGTTTACCGTCGAAGTCATCTTGAGTCATATTCAGAGGACCCTGGGATGGAAAGCGCATCTGGTAGTTGAAAGGTCTAAAATTATGGCGTGTGTTGTTACGGCCCGATAGGCCCAGTGGCCCACCCATACTTGGCGGAGGCATCGCCAAATTCGGTGGAGGGTGTCCGAAATCCATATTTATGACTTGGATACCTAATTAGAAAAATATGTACATTACAACAATGTTATAAAATACGAAGCTATCCCTGTTTCTAGTCTGGTCAATAAAATGCCAACATTAGGTTTAACATGTCTTACCTTGTACTCAATGAAAACGTGATGACATTCTACACGATATTATCACAACCACACTTTGCCTTTAAAACATTAGCTTGTAAAATAAATAGTCTAATAGGTACAAAAACCACTAATTGTATAACCTAAAGGATATTGAAGAAAATACTATGCTACCGAAAGCTAGACAGCACAGCCAACAAACCAAACCACAACCAACCAGCCATTTTGCGACCACAGATATCACAAAATGGTATAATCTATGCCATAGATAAAACATCAAAGAGTTAATAAGGTCGGGCCTTTTTAAAAACCTTGCAAGCGTAGATTTCTATTACCAATCTACTGTCTCAATTCTGTTCTATAATTTTCAGATACAAAACCACAACAATAATTTAGTGTAATTATTACATCCGAATAAATCCTAACGTTTTTAATCAAAGGAGACCTCTGAGCCTGACATGACAGCATTCTTGTTATATTTACTAGATTTCTATGTTCTATAACAATATCTGAAATATATTGTTGGATTTAATTGGCAAGAAAAATTGTATGGAAAGACAAAAGACTTAGTCTCTTACTCTCTTATAGTTAAGACCATAGAGATAATATACAAAGCGCGATGGAGCCTTAGGCAAGCCTGTGAGTGCTAGTGTCCTATAAATATTAAGAGAGGGAAAATGATGACCTATAGTTATCTTTGTCTAATCACACACAAAGACACAGAGAGTTAGCTCTATTTGCATTCTCTTTTTTTCGTTGGACACATTTTAGGGTGGCTCCCCGCTCTAGTATACATTATCTGTATGCTTAATAATTGACGTTTTTTTTTTGTAATTCCTAAAATACATGCTGTTGTATTTTCATCGTGCCTTATCTAGGTACTTTATTATATTCATTAAAACTGTGAATAATGTTCATATCACCTAGCATTATAATAATGCTTGATTTACCAGCTGGAAAGTTAATTTAAATAATTACGTAGTTCAATGATAATGTTTGTTTACGGGGATAGCTGTAAGCTATAATTTTTATAAATATGTGCGTTATAAAAAGTTGATTTTATGCCGCTTAAGGTTTGAAAAAAAGTTTTATTTTTAGTATAACTTGCGTTTCCGGAGTGAATATAAATATGTAGGTACTGATTGAGCACAAATCGGGCGGACCGTTGAATGAAAGTTGGATTATATGTAAATAATTAGATTCAATTATATATACATATTAGTTTCTGCTCTTTTTATATTAAATGATCTGCGTTATTAATAATATTCAGCTCGTTTCATAAAACAACTTTTATATTACATCTTTCCATATTCCAGACAAAGAATGTGTTACTTGAATTTTAATTTCTAAAGATTTAGCTTCATTAGTAACGGACCATTGAGTTTTATATTGGAACCCAGATATTTTGATTTTATTTCTGTTTGACCTTTTGAATTATTTTCGTTGTTTTACTCGCTATTTTTTTTGTATTGTGTTACCCAATAAAACCGGCTGAATACGTTATTCTTTGAAGCAAGGAAAAACTCGTAAAGTTAAGCCACTGGCGATCACTCATCATCCAAGTGCCGACCGCGCCTTGTGTCCCTTATTAGCTGTGCAGATAGTTCGTGATACAAAAAATTAAATAAACAAATAAAGCCAAGCGTTTAACAACGTAGTGAGTCCAATATTATATTGCATTTGAATATTCTTCTTAGAGTATACAGGACATTACACGATAAAAGACTTCGTGAACCTGGGTTTCCTGGGTAGAAAATAAAAACCATTAGATATTAAAATAACATTTAGTAAACAAAAATAGAGAAATACAATTAGTAAACTATGTTTAAAATAAATCAGACCTCATAATTTATAATTCACTACGTCGTTCTATTGATATTAAATGACCGGGAACAGGAAATAGAAGTATTTCAATCTTCAGGCGATCACAAGCTCTAGACTTCACTTTGTAACTGCGAAGGACGTTTGCAAGTATACTCTTCATTGCTAGCATTCCAAAATGGCGACCTGTTAACATATACATATATGTATAACTATTATAATATGCAGTATAACAATTTGTCTCTGTCTCACTCTACATATTTTCGTATCGTGCGCCCTTATCACTTCCATCGCCTACTGGTATTTAATAAAATTTTTTAGAACACTTACCAATACAATTTCTCGTTCCATAACTAAAAGGAATAAAAGCACAAGGATGTCTGGTCGCACTGTTTTCGGGAAGAAATCGGTCTGGATCAAAGCAGTCAGCGCTTGGTCCCCAGATCTTTTTGGATCTATGCATCACAAACGGCACAACTGCACAACCTACGCCTGCAGGCACTGTACAGGTCGCTAGATAATATAAAAACATATCAAAATCAATAAAATAATTTTCCTATGCAATACATTGTTACATTAGGTAGCTTAACGAGCCTTTATGGGTTGGGCGTGTAGAAACAATATTTAATAGTAGAATTACTAATAAATTTTATACGGCGAGTAAAGTACATTTAAAAGAGATAGACATAAGTAGGTTCACATTCTTAATCCTTGGCAATCCCTATGGAATATATTCTAGACAATATATTAAAGTGGCCGGCGGTACCTACGTGGAGAGAAATAAGTAATATAAAATATTAATTATTAAAATCGTATGGTCGTTTTCCTATTCTCTAGAAAACATGACAATAATGAAAACATGACATGTTTTTCTTACACAGCTTAATTTCTTTGTCTGTTTTACGACCGATTATCGGCACAACTGTATAAAGTCTCATGGTTTCCTTCATAACACGCTCTAAATATTCCATCTTGTGTAAATCTTCCTTCGTTGGCAATCTACTCGAGTTACCAAAAATACTCTGCAACCTAAAAGAAGAAGATGTCTAAATTAAGAACTTTCATAAAATACGTTAAGCTTTCATAATAAAACATATTTACATATGTTTTGGTTGGACTTCATGCGCCAAAACCTTAGATTTTAAGACACTGTTTCATAAGATCGGATTCAGATATGGATACGGAACGCACTTTATATAATGAATCTACATTATCTAAATTTGTGTCAAATAACTCTGATAAGTCCTAAAAATCAATTCAGCCGTTTTGAAAATTGTGCTCAAGAAACATAAAAGAGTAGAATAATAATAATTATTATTATTATGAATAACTACTTCATTTAAAAAAATGAGCTCAATATTGCGAAAATACCAATTTTTGTGAATTCAATTTTAAAATTGGCAATACCTTCAATTTTACTTTTGTGTAGGTATGAATGTAATAAAAAATAGACGTAACAGTCACTCACTCTTCGTAGACCTTGTTCTGGGCGTCGTCATGGCAACCCAATAATAAAAGAGCATAAGATATGACTAACGCTGTCGTATCGTTACCGGCAATAGTGATCGAATCTATATGTTCCCGTAACTGTTCGTCAGAAAACTTAATCTCTCTATCCAACAACAGCTCTAATAAATCTCTTCGTCCTAAAAAAGTTAACGCACATTTGCCTAGATATAGTTAGGTACGTGATTTATTGCCAGATTTCATATAAATGCGCGAGCAAAAATGATCAGACCTGGCCATGCCTGTTCATGTATGATCAGGCCTGAAACTAGATCTGATCAGACATGATCAGGACTGATTGTATTTAACGCTTCAGACAAGAACAGGCATGGACAGACATGAACAGGCTTGGTCGTGTCTAATTTCATGTCTGATCAGACATGATCAGGCCTGAGCGTATTTAACGCTTCAGACATGAACAGGCATGGACAGACCTGAACAGGCATGGTCATGTCTAGTTTCAGGCCTGATCATACATGAACAGGCATGGTCAGGTCTGATCACTGTTTCTCGGGTCTGTCCAATTTGAATTTCATTACAGTTTCGTTGTTAGTTACAACTGAGATGACTGACTTCAGTATACATGTTGACCGTCATTCAGTCCCTCGATCTTCAAACCGAGAGACAAATTGGTCAGAAGAGAGTATATTTCTGCAGTGGGAAGAAAAAATAAATCAAAAATGTCTGTTAGTCAAATCAGTCCGTCAGATAAATTGTTAACGTTACTGATATCAATAGTTAGGACGTAGGTGCTTAGAAAACACTTACTTATCGATTAGCGATGATATATCCGGCGGCACGGGGGCGAAGCTCCCCGAGAGGGCGTCGCTCCCATTTTGTCCCCCGCTGTGATTGAAGAGCTTTAGGTTATTCCATTTTTAAATAGTCAGCACGTGTACCATGAACTTTTATTACTTATCTAAGTATTATTGGAATAAAGCAAGCTTAGAGTAGGTATGTTTAGTACAAAGTATAACATGTACTTTGGTAATTAGGAACATATTTTCAGATATGAAGGAAGGTATGAAATTCTATAATTTTACTTAGTGCATTCAGTGTAAAACATATTTTTATACAGGTTCAATGAGTCGATATATACATTATGTATTTGAGACGGCTTTGTAAAATTATGCCATAAATTATTATGCCATATGTAAATGGTCAGAAGTAAAATGAAAGGACATTGTAGAGAAATGCAAAATAATGTTTATGATAATTTTGTTTATGGCCAGTGTTATAGTACAAACTGTTAAAGGTCCTCGCACACTGCGTAGCTCGATTCTGATTCAATATTAACTTCGAAAATCGATTCGTCGTTGATTAACGCCAGTCATTAAACAATACATGACATTTGTTTATAATTGGATGCATTACTTTCGGTGGAACTGGTGTGGGGTGCGATTAGGTTTATCGTCCCGTGCTGTTCAGGAAGCGCAGTGGTCGTGTACGTACGAGCCTATAGGATGTGGGGGTGTGGAGGTGTGGAGGTGTGCGTGGTGGGGGGCGAGCGCGGGGCGTGGGCGGGGGTGTGCGGGGAGGTACCTGGTCTACCTGCTGGCGGTGCGCCGCCCGCTGCCGTACGCGCTGCCGCCGCCCGACCCGGACCCTGCGCACAGGTAACGTAGACCTTTAATGTATATCTAAAGCTTCAAAGAAAAAACAATCAAATACCTTAGTAGTAGTATTACTGTGAGGGAGCAACAGTACTACCAAATTCGACTTCGATACTTCTAGTATGTAGGTTAGTACGGCTCAGTATTTAGTATTGTTGCTTTTAGTAGTTTAGCACAGCTCAGTATATAGTACTGTTGCCTTTAGTAGTCTAGTACTGCTCAGTATTTAGTACTGTTGCTTTTAGCAGTCTAGTACTTCTCAATACTTAGTACTGTTGCTTGTAGTAGTCTAGTACTGCTCAGTATTTAGTACTGTTGCTTTTAGTAGTCTAGTACTGCTTAGTATTTAGTACTGTTGCTTTTAGCAGTCTAGTACTGCTTAGTATTTAGTACTGTTGCTTTTAGCAGTCTAGTACTGCTTAGTATTTAGTACTGTTGCTTTT
>DWGJ01000350.1:0-32848 GCA_018246895.1 Aspitha aspitha aspitha
AAATCTTATATGGGTGGTGAAATAGGAGATAAAAGTTTGAATGGAAGTTCGTAATTATTGTTTTAGGATTCCCGCGAAGTAGGTATTAACGCGGGAAAAACTTTATGACATATTGATTTCACGCGGGCGAAGCCGCTGACACAGCTAGTTTCTTATACCTACAATATTTTTTTGTCACAGTACATTACTATTGGAAGCTTAAAAGCTGAAAATATAAAGTAAATTACAGTCTTATTGTCTTCCGACAATAGAACTTCTGAGAGAAAATTATTATTTTGCCCTACCGCAGCCATATAACTGCACGAGCGAGGAAAACTGAGGGGGACCTATATTCACCTTTCATTCGCGTCACTAATTGCATCTCCGGAGCTGGATGCAGCGCCATTGTTGATAGGCTAACGCGGGTTTTAATGAAGCGCACTTTAAATCTTTTCAACCATAAGGAAACTCACGTAAACCGAGGTAAAGCAATTTTAAAGTTTCTTGCTACACAAAAGAAAATGCCCGAGGAAGTTTGACTGCTCTTAATTATTGTTAGTTAATTACGGTGGTCGTTTTAGTGAACTATTATATTATTTTATAATTACATCTTTATTGCAGTTTGTTCTGTACGTGAAGTTGCAATTTAATATTATTTAATATCATTTCACTGAAATTATGCATAACGTTTCAAAGAGATTGCTTTAAATGATACTGCGAAACGTTTTTAGTCTCTTAAAAAGTTCTTGTGTAATATAAACTTATATTTATGTCTACAGCCCGGTGTTCTATTTGATTCGCTATTTAATCTGAGATATTATGTGATATGTGATATTATGTGAACAGAAACAATGTTTATAACACAAAATTATTTACACTTTTATTTTACTTACAATAAATTACTACACAAACAAATAATTAACACAAACTCTCAATAAAAGTACACCTACTCGAAAATGTCATTACTTATTTGTTAATGTATTGGGGAGTACATATTTTCGGAATTGCTCTCATTAAAAATTTGGTTACATTACAGTAAGATAAAATATTCATATGTGTTTTCGCCAATGCGCGTTGGAGTAGATTGAAAGAGTGTGCTCCAGGCCTCTTACAATTGCGGAAAATCTCGAGCCCATCACTAGGAGGTTAAAATAGCTGCAGTCAGCTAGCCTAGATGAAGCATGTATCTACGTAAAAATACAAAACAAATTATGAACATTTGATAAATATTTAGACAACGTAACTATTGAAAAGTTAAACTAAACTAATAAAACCACTGAATATATGAACTCTGTGTTAGTGTGTCCATTAGGGATACCCGGTTATTAAACTT
Organism: Aspitha aspitha aspitha; assembly: GCA_018246895.1. Classification (NCBI taxonomy): domain Eukaryota; kingdom Metazoa; phylum Arthropoda; class Insecta; order Lepidoptera; family Hesperiidae; genus Aspitha; species Aspitha aspitha. The sequence continues at coordinate 1,313 of DWGJ01000350.1, forward strand.
TCTCTATTACGGGAACGTTCCCGCTCTGATACTGTAATTGGCAGTCAATATTGCTTTTGTTTTTGATCTAATCAGTCTAAGACATGATACATTATACATACCAGGCGAATACTTATGATTTCGTCTCAGTACCTAGTGCATACGGTTGTGTCATTCCATTCATTTCTTATATTTGCGATTAGATATATATATAGCATAAATATAAATTCCTCGTAAATGCTAAGAAAACATTTTTATATTCCATGCCATTAATAATTAATCGATATAGGTACGAAGCCATATTCAAATCTCATCTTAGAATGTAAACAGAGAATGCGTAAGCGTTACGTACATACCTGTAAAGTAACAATATTAATAAATATAACCAAAGCCGTTATCCATTTTGGTAAGCAATAAAAATTTTAGCAAGTCGTATGTAAATCAAACTAATAGTTCGGCAATAATTACGCTCAAGGGTACACTGCAAAGCAAATAGTTATTTATCAGCCGCCAACTCGTTTATACACTTGTTACTTACTCAGCCAGATATGCACATTCAGCAACTCATGTACATTCGACAACATTTTGTCGTTTAATTTATATAAATTGGTCAACATTGTGTTGTTTAAATTAAATAAATATTATTATCAGAATTGCAAACATTTGTAAAAGTTTATACAATGTTTTCATTCATTCTTTCAGTCAATTTATGTTATTATGTTGCGTAACAAATGACTTTTAAAATATAACGGGATCTGAACAACATGATGCAAAAATATCACTGTGACGATCATGGGTATTTATTCTGTATAAGTAAGTAAGGTATAAGTATATGCTTTTACACGTTAATTTTACATTTCCCAAAATCAATTGACCATAGTAGGGGCCGGAAGGGTTTCAGTTGCAGTTTTGCATATTCGAGATGTGTGGAGTAGAAAACGATGTACCTACTGTTGAGTGCCGTGGGGACATGGGGAGGAGGAAGTGCTCTGCACTTTACAGTGACACTGACGGCTTGATTAAAGTTAAATATAACAAGTACGTGTCTGCGTGGTGCATAAAAAGCTCACAGACTTTATCAAGCCCATTCGCTACATCAAAAAAGAGATCGATGTTATCTGATTTAAGAATACCATTACTCATATTTTTTATCAATTATCGAGAAATAACCATTTGAGAAAGAATCACCATGTTGTCCAAATAGGATGGCAAACTTTATATGAACCTAAAGCACGCAACATGCACCATTCACCCTTCTATGACTAACACGCGTTAAAAATGTACACCACCACACGTACGACTAATCTGGAGAGAAGGACTGTTCTGATAATATTTCATTCCCGATTGCAACACGTTTAGTAGTCATGTTTAGTAACTAGTCACCGTTAGCTAAGTCTCAAAGTCGAAGGGTCCTTATTCACGGACCGTATTCTATCTACTCGAATATAGTGGGGTACAGTATAATTAACTTAATTTAGTAACAAAAGATATTTATGTAGTAACTCCTAATATAAAAAACTAAAGTATGGTACGTATGCACTTATATTACGATAATAGGTTAATCAGTGGCATAAACGAAAAGATATTTAATTGCTAAAATGAAAAATGCTGTTTGGAATTCAACATTGAACGAGCAAAGACCAAACAAGTATTAGGTTCGTTAATGAAGTCGATTAATTTGTACACCTAAGTTATTTTCTATATCTCTATATAAACCGTTAATTGTTGGCTTTACGATTCATAAATATTTTTATCTGTACAGTTAGGAACGATACGAACATGATAATTGACTAATAATGGTTTTTAATGGTTGTTAGTAAAAAATATTTACAATTTTAATGACGTGGTCTGTTATTGTTAAAATCCAATCGATTATAAAATTTATCTGAAATAGAATTGTTCTTACAGAATACTATGTTGAGTCGAACCCCTCAAATTTGTAATAATAACTATAAGCATTTTTTACAGTAAGAGAAAAGAAATTCTAAAGAAATCTAGACTTTTTTACCTTAATGCGTTGAAATATATATAGCTACATAATGGAGTTATATATTAATTTATCTTATAACGTTCAAATATACGTCTATACTCGTAAAATCACGTAAATAATAACATAGTAACATGGGCTATACTTTATTTTTGCACGAGCAGAGCCGCGGGCGAAATCTATTATTTCCTTTCAATCGTACTGCAGCCTTTTCTTTAGTCATGAAATACAGCGGAGCTGAATTATATTTCTTGATCCACTTAGTTAGTAGTTTTCCTCGAAGATTTCAATATATCAAAGAAAATGCATGCTTATTAAGGCAACAGTTTCATAGGAAATGCACTGTGGTCTCGGTGAGGCCCTCGACTGGAGAGGCTCTACACTGTTACGAGAGCCGCCCGTAAAAAACCTCCAGCTTTAATTGGATTGCCTTTTATTAGTGTAATAAAATTGGATTTACCCAGTCGAAACCGGGCGCGTTTCCGCGCTCATTGTTTCTATTCCCAAACGGAGTATTCGTTTTGATGAGTGCACCCCTCAACTCAATGGTTTTTTAGAAAAACGAATGTAATAACAGACTTATCATTTTTCATTTATCAAATTCCTTTCCTGTGCATAATAATATATCATGTAGAGCATCGATTTTCAAGATAAGCATAAAGAATTTGTATCGTACGTAAAATTATGACATAATAATAAAAAATAAGAGTTACTGATACCCTACGTTGAGATTCTGAGTTATTAAAACTTCTATGTATTACTAAGACAAATCGCTGGTAAAAAGCATAAGTGAAAAAATGTGCATAATACATATAAGGAAATACTCAGATCGTTACGTAAAGAAATGCAGATTTCTCATGATTATTATTCCAAATGGGTCACCGGTACATTTGTGGTACTCTTTATATGTATCCAGTCACACGGGTTGCTGAACAATGTACAGATAAAATCAACAAGAGGCGAGAAAATGGATTACACACACAGGGAATGGTTATACTGCAACTCTGCTTGTCTGATCTTTGGAAATAACATAATTGGAATGTTTCTGATGAGATAGTGTTTTGTCCGAATCATCACCAACGTAATCGACCCTACAATCGTTCTATTTTTAAAAACCCGTTTCTTCTTGGAAAGAGATGTGGGCAAGTGCGCGTTAACAGATTTCACACGCCTTATAGAATACTAAGGTGAACTTGAAAGCATACATAGGTACAGGTACGGGAAAAAATAGAAAATACCAACAAACAGAAGCAGCAACTAGGTAACAGTAATTCTTAAAAACCTAAATGAATTATATAGAAATTAGGTGATATCCAAAAAGTATTATTTCATTCTCAACTTTACTGAATTATTTATTATAATGTAGGTCTTTATAAAACGTACATTTTCTGTACAGACTGTGTTTATATTTTCCAAAAAATATAAAGTCTTTCAAATAGCTGATTTTTTAAATCATAGAATAATTTTTAATTTAAGGACTTTAATAATTATGTGAACATTGCTGTTTCATTAAAATTGGCACATAACAACCTTTTAAGAAAACCGTTCAAACGATGTGGATAAGACCGCGCTTTCTAAAGCGAAACAAACAAATAATGTGGAGATATCAAGTGTTACAAAGTGGAATTCCACCACCAGGAGCATGTTTTCGAAATCGTTAATTCTTTGTGAGTTTCAATTTGCCTCGTAATAAACTTTTATACATATCTGCTTTTACGGAAATATGCGGTAGAGGCGCTTCGGCAGCGTGCTATCAAAAGTTTTCCGATAGTAGTGTTGAGTGCACGCATCAAGTGACACTTGTTTTATGTTTCAACTGAAATCTGATTTTCTAACGTACAGCAATATTGCTACGTACATATGTACACATATGGATATTTATGTTCTGTGCGAAAGTAGTAATATGCCTTTTCTTTTTTTTACTACAAAATACAGTTGTAAGTTAAGCTGACTTAGAATTCTTAACAACATTTAGTTTTGCCCTCACTAAGAGATCTATTTTGTTTACTTTGAACAGAAGAACTAAGGATAACAAAAATGTTTATTTCGTAGGAGAGTGTTCAATTGGACAGTGTTTTTTCTACGGCAGCCGAGAATATTATCTTAGCGGAGTCTACAAGATTAATGATAATGGGTTCACAAGGCGGGCGCCGCAGCCGGAGGCGAAAGGAAAATATTAATTCTGCCCAGTTAAAGAAATTAACTTAGGTGAACTGCGTGAGTTACGAATCAAGTTCACTTTCAAACGAGTATCTTTAATTCACTTTTATTGTGCCATTGGAAAACGTAATTGCGGGAAACAATATTAGACGGGGATTTTTATTAATAATTAACTTCAACTCTAAATATTTATGAAAATGATCGAAATGTGTTCTTACTCATAAATCTTCAATTACATTAATAATGGTTTCAGTATTCTAAATAGAAAATATTTAAATTTCATATTACGGAGGGTAAACAAACATTCTTACCTCTTTGTGTTTTTAGAAGTATTAGAAAACACATTGAATTTCAAATTTTTACCTTGTGTCTCACTGTATTATGATTTTTACAGCCGCTCTTACCTATTATTTAAATAAATATATTTCTAGTAATTTGTATAGCTTTATTTTGAAATTTTAGAATTCTATTGTCTCTTTGATCTCAATATTTTTGATAAACAATTTTCTAATAAAGACGGACAAAGTAATGTTCTTAATGAAAGCAAGATAAACAATAGACAAACAAATTCTTTCGCATTTATAGTATTAGTACCCATATTCTTAATTTTACATTACAATTTTTAATGAGTTCATTTTGCTCCAGCACGGATTAGAGTTAAACGTGGTGCAGATTTATTTCCCGTCTAACCATAAACAATTTACTATCGACATTTTTCCACCAGCTGTGATAACTATTGTTACAAAATTACGAGTTCGTGACGCGATTGCCATTAGGTATGCAATTACCTATCATACCAGTTCTCTATTTACGCACCAGGGCCTCTCGCCGGGCGTAGGTTGTCCTCACGCCGCATCCTGTTAACCTCGCATACACTTTTTTCTTTCATAAACTAGGTTTTCCGCATTTCTTAGTTAGTGAAGGATATTTGCATCGGTGTCTAGTTTTGTTTAATTACTGACTTGTTTAATCACAATGCAGACAGTGGATATTTTCGTTATATCTAGAGCTATGACTGATTTTTACTGTTATAATAGATCGTTATAATTACATTTTTGTTAATATAAATTTTACGTAGCCGTTACCAAAAGTTTTGGATCGGTTACTTGTATAATATTTATACAATTTCTATGGGACGAGATTAAATGTATTGGCTAATAGCTCTGACGTCGTTGAGAACACAAAGTGTTAAGTTATGTAACGTCAAGCGCATTGGGCTCTTTAATGGGCGACCATTAGTGGAAAATGTTCTCCAGCATTTTTGCAATCCGTAAAACACGTTACTTATTCGACCCGAGTTGTACGTGGTTGCTTACAGCGTTTTAACCTTATTGTAGGCCAGAACGATTTCAAATAGTTTCCACAGACATTGACAGCTCACTCTTTTACTGTGCCATATTCATCATTTTGCATATGAGCAGCGTAGTGGCGTTATGGATTATAACCAGCCTTGACATTATTATACAGAGGTATTCTGGCATGAAATGTCGCTGGTTAGTTGATTTTTTTTATTTGTTAGCATTGTAGCTTTTATTATTTCGTGACAAGATATCATATAGCGGTAGTAACTTTAATAAACAGTCAACTGGCATGATAGTTACCTACTCACAAATAGCTAGAGCATGTCACGAACCTGGACTTTGGTCACAATGGCCAGTAAAAACACGATTGAGCGGATCGTTATCGTGCATAATTCTTATAACAAAACAGTGCTGAAGTTTGTTTGGATATGTGCTACGACCACCAATCCTAAACATATTTCAACCAAGTTTATGTTTGAATGTGTGTTACTTCCACCAAGTTTATGTTTGATTGTGTGTTACTTCTACCAAGTTTGTTGGGATGTGTATTCCTTCCACCATTGCTAAACATATTTCAACCGCCTGAAAGCAGTACATATGTAATTGTAACACGGCATGAAAGCGAGTTAACTGATTTTCACTGATACATGAAGTATTGATACTCGTACTTATTACCCGAATTGCAAAATATTTTATTATGTATATCATCAGTCTGGTATGTTTACATAGTTATTGGCGTAATTACGAGGCCCCACTATGTTTAGATAAAAAAATGGTTATTCAATTCTATCTCCTATTCACCGAATATTGGCAGTGAGTACTCGTAGGTTTGCTAATGGTCCATCTTGAAGTTTAAGCCGGTTGTAAAAAGATTCAATATTATTATAATATATTATTTTAAACCATTAGTTATTATTTTGATTAATAAGCCGAACCCAGTTGAGTTGAGTTGGTTTTTTAAAATATCTATTAGAATATAAAAGAGAATGGGTAACGTGACCAAAAATGTAGTAGCACACCTGTTAATATTTGTATGCGGAATATGAAATGTTGATTGGTATTGCAATCACGCTTAAGACTTAGCGGATTCTACTCTTAGGATTTAATATGCATGTAAACTTAACTATACCACTCGGTAAGCAATTCCACTGTAGTACCTACTAGCATGACCGTATCATTGAAGTGAATCAATGGCTATGTTTGCAACGGTCTGTTGAGTGTTATATAGCAGAACACATGAAGGAGCAACATATCTCTACGCAACCCTAGATAGTAGTGTACTTACTTGAGCCAGTTAATAGAAATCACCCGGGAGATATGATTAATTTTATTATTTATAACAATAAACAAATAATTACGAAAAACAAGTGATGAAGGACGGGGTTCGCCAATGGCTGGCTGAAACTTGGTAATAATATCTTTAGCACAGTTTAAGTAACACCATCGATTGTATATTTACATTCGTTTAAGTTTACATTCCCTTGCATCGTTTTTTTCAACTCTTTTATATTTTGGTCGTAATATTTTTAGTCCGTAATTTACCACAGTGTTTTCCATTACAATTATAACAAGTGTTATTTGCACTTTAAGTTAGGTGCGTGCCAAAATTAGCACCCAAACCCGCGGAATGGAAGATTGAAATTCAAACCAATAGGCTATCACTGCTTGTGCAAGTTGTTTACTTCTTGATCCTTTTTAGGATAATCCGTACCCTGTAGTCAATATCAGAATAAAGTTTGATAAATCTCAATTTTACGTATACTTACCCTCTTTTTAAATAAATTTGTAAACATTCCGTTTTAAAAATACTTTTAATGTATTTAATTTTAATTGCCATAGGTATAGTAATATGCATGGCTGTGTCTGTTGAAACAAGTTCTCATCCGACCCACTGAGTCAGAACATATTATGCGAATTTAAATATTCTGTGCACGATTATTAGACACATGAGAAGTTGCGGAATGGAGATTAAAATTGCGGACACAGACGCATATAAAACCTAGTATAATGTACTCTATATGCTCTGAAAATAAAAATAATTGCTGTCTACAATTATATTTCTTAGTGGTTCGATTTCTTACTACTGTTTTGATGTCTGAGTGCCGCATGCTTAGTCCCACTGACGCAGCTATTCATACATTCTGTACTGAGATTCTGCAAACATTACCCTATAATTTCCTTCTTTGAGACATTGTACAAAAAATTATAAAGTTCAAAACATTAATTGTACGACAATGTCCTTATGAGTTTTTTCTTGTTTTATATCTGTTAAACCCGGAATTCATTGAATTGATCTAAAATCAGTCTCTTTTTCAGTTGAGTTATAGTTATATGTTATATTGAAATTGGAGATATCGTTATTAAATTTGTGTAAAATAAAAATATATATATATGTATGTATGCATATCTCAAACACGGAGTGATTATGTAAAAGCACTCTGATGCATATTTATAATAACGAATGAAACATGTTGTATTTTTGATAAACCAAAAAGAAGTATTTTTTACGTCATTAATAAATCTTTCTGCGTACCCTGTTAGGGACCTAGCGTGACGTACGTATGTACATATTATGTATGTATGTGATAATTAATAACAATATTTTTATCTGCAAAAATTTAAGGCCAAAAAATCATAGTTTTGTCAGTGATATCACATAGGTATGTACGTATATGAAATATTTGTACTAATTCACGCTTGAATGAGCGGATTCCATGCAATCACCGTTATTAGGATATAGTCGAGTTCTTAATTAGCTATAAATTGTTAATAAACAATCCAGAACACCGATGGTAAAATTAATTAGGCATTGATTTAGATTTGATAGCATTTGAAAACGGTTGATTTAACTAGTATTAGGTGTAATTGCGAATAATTCTAAACCTAGTCACGCTTAACATTTCAAACACAAGCGCAGCTTTAGCAATGTGCAGGCATTAATCATATGTGCTCCTATAATGCGACAAACGAATATGTTAACGCTATCGAGTCGAATTTATTGAGGGCTAGAATTATTGATAATTTTGATTGTGCTTACTTTTGTAGACTACTCGTGCGTAATTCATAACATGTTTTTCGACGCTCGTAAATTTACACTTTATCGTCGCGGAACTATTACATTTTAATTTCAACTGGTATAACTCACGATCGACTTGTCTACTGTCAGTCAACAGTTTCTCTTTAGCAGCGCAGTTTATATTAAAAATAAAGGAAAATTTTCGAAGCTCATGCCTCTGAGCTAAAAAAAAATTACGACTAAGATGTTCTAATATAATCATAATTATTATCACCCGACATCTGTCCACGGCATCGGACAAATCGCACTTGGGGATTTAAACCTAGACCCGAATGATATGAGTAGAGTTGTTATAATAGAATTTGTAACAATTCCCTTCCGAGAGTTTTGATTGATATCTGTGTGTATTAAATAGGTACTCGTGATACGGAACCGTAAAAAAATTGAGACTAGTTTACTTAACGTAATCTAAACAAAGACGTAACTAAAAAGCGCATAATATATTGATAATTATGTTAACATCCTTGTGCAAGTGTGAGTCACTATCTATTTCCCCGCTGTTAATTACCAAAAGCCCTGCCGGCCCCAGCCTCGCTCCAAACCGAACAGGACGTATTACTGTAAAATTTGTTCCTCGTACTCATTACGCTGGTCATGCAACCCTCTCTCGAGCTACTAGGATTCGTAATCAATCTTAACTCTTCTAACCCAGTGGACCTAGTTGATATCTTCTGGCACATCACTGTCTCTAGATTAAATAATTCGTCTTTTTTAATACGAATTTAAATGATGTCGTCGATCTATTAGCCATTTAATATTAAGTTCCTATCTTACATAAATAAACAATGACTATAAAAATATAACAAAAGCAGACGAACAAAAAACACAAATTATCGTAAATAATTATTCATTAGTAATACTTTGTGTTAACGAACAATACGATTGCAACTTTTTCGCTACTTTTTTGGTAACTACACCAAAATTGGGCACGGATTTTAGGCCTACTATCGAGTAGGTATTCAGCCATACCGCCCTAATCCGTACTAACGGAGTTACTGTCGGATGTGTTTTTATTCATAACGAGGTTAAATGACTGTTAATGTAAAGTTAATAACCGGGACCGCCAGCAGTCGGCACGTAAAGCAAAATATATCCTCTAAGGCACTGAAACGCAAGCCCACAGAGATACAACTTTTAAAGTCATTAATTTTACTGAGCGATACACTTATTTAAATATTTCTAGCGAAAGTTTATTTTCAAAAGGCAAAGTTTTTGCTTTACGCTCTCATTAGCGAGGTACCTTTTTATAAGCGTACATCCTGCGTTTCATTCGCAAAGCACTTTTTACATTCACATGTTATACTTATTTATTTATGAACTACTGTACTCTTCTATATATTTATATTATTATAAAAACGACAGATGTAAAACGTAAATTCAGAATATACCCAAAAGATTGAAAAATTTAAGTTTGTTCATACTACATATTTATTTATTTCACACTTCACTTTTTTGTAATGAACATTTCGTGTTATAAAGGAACTGTTATAAATTTAAACGAACAAAAACCTTATGAATTAATATGCGAATATAACATATAGAAAACTCCAGAGCATAGTAGAAAGATGGTTACAACATAACTCTTTTACCTTCCTCATTAGCGGCGCCTATTGAAGAACTGCGCATTTCGCTACACTTATGCAATAGGTTTTTTTAATTTACTAGCAGTTTTAGCGATCAAAACAAACTAGAATAACGCGAAACGTGGTATGCTGCCTGGCGGCAGCAGTAGTATTTCCGCTATCTTAGGCTTCAAGCAGTATTGTTGTTTGGCCAACCAATCTACCCACGTAGGGTTGAGTCTGTGGCTCAGGCAGTTCAACGTAAACAAATTTTTAGCATTCAAATCGATGATAAAACCATTGCTACAATTTTGGGCAACATATCGTGTCATATAAAATTTTTTGAACAGTTCGAACTACATAGAATATTCTCTGCTATTTGCTTTGTGTTAAAACATTAATACATATGTATGTATTTATATGTATAAAACAAAACAGCACGAATTACTGAGCCTTACCCAAAAAACGTACGAGCAATAATGAATAAATTACGAATATAAATTGAGCCATAATATTTTTTTTTAATGGCCAAAACGGAATCAACAGTTAACGAACAACGTTATTGAAAGATAATTAATACACACTCATAACGTAACACGGAGAGTGAAAACATGTGTTGTTTAAACACAGTAATGGCCCTCGCTATGCAAATAAATGTTCAAGTTGTGATAAAACTCGTTCGTTTACTAACCATGCAATAATTTCCACTGCAATTTATGCAACAGACATTTTTTACTCAAAAAAACCTAGGAACAGTTCATAACATTATAGTAGTATCTTTTTTGTTTTGTTTTATTTCCAAACATCAAATAGAATAGAATAGAATTTCCATTAGAATATGATTTATATGCTATTCGATATCCAAATGGACGTTTTATAGATTAAAGCTTTAGAAATAATTGTTGGAAAATAATACACCGACTTATATTATATTGGTATAAATAAAGTTAAAAAATTAACGTGTTTCTATGAAGAGTCTATTATGTAGATGTTGCTTGTATTTTGTTTGCTTGATCTTGTATTCCCTGCGTATTCTATTAACTCTAAAATAGGGCGGTACGAAGAGCTATTTGACCTGGCGTTCGTGTCACATTTCCGCAATCGCACCACTTTCCGAAGAATGTGTTTCCAACTTTATTATTTAGACTCGGGACTCTCCTCTTCTGACGTCTAGGTTGGTAGCCTTAACTTGGCATTATTTTAGTACGCCTCCATTGAATTACCGACGCTTCTCTTCTGACTATTTCAACACTGGTCTAATAATCGTAAATCTGTTTCGTAGTTGCACCCTTTTTCTTTTCATTTCTAAATGCCTGAACCATCGAAAGTAGATTATTAAAGTAATAACAAAATACCATGCAGATGATCCGATTCTCAAATAAGATTGACGTCTTATTACTGAGATCAGTCGCATTCTTTACAATCTTCGTCTTCAATAGTTCATGTACTAAGTTCCTCGAAGTTCTTCGTGCATGGAAGACTTGAATACAGATTCGGTGCAAGCACTATTGATTAGCGATAGAAATAGATTAAGCGATAGTTATACAATTATCACAGCACTAAATCATTCAGAAATCATGTTTATCGATGACTTCGGGAATATTCTTCCAGAACTAAATCGTTATATTTAAATGACTCATAAATATATAATAAAATACAGACTGTTAATTCTCTTTTTTTCAGGAGGTCTTATGTAGGCATATTTGAGCCATTGCGTCCATAGGAAATAGGAGGATATTGTTTTTTGTTCTAAAAAAATAAGTAAAGTAGTAAATATATACATATTTTATAACGAACTGGTTCTCATAACAAACATTCTCATAACAACTTATATAATCGTTTTCAATATTGCGTAAAGAAATAGACAAATAAATGGGCTTCGAATGGTGGCATCTCATGAATTGTATGACTGATGGCTTATTCTATTAGTTTCATTCGGATGTAGCTGTCAATTGAATTTTACCTGTTTAAATGAATCGAACTTTGCAGACTTGTTCAATGGTATTTCTTATTCTTTCATTTTTCAACTGTTAAGTGCATGCAATTTTCGTACCAATACAATGCACTAGAAAAAAAATAAGACCATCGGGACGGTATGCTGGCATCAGTATGTGTGTCACGTGTCGGATTATAAAAGCTTTTTCCAATTCTCCATTGGAGGAGCCGGTTCGAGGCGACCACGTAGGCGCTATATCTTACGCTCTCTGTACGCTTTTATTTTAACGAAATTTAGCCCCTCCTGTGTCACTGTCGATTACTTTCCATTGTCTCGCCCCGAAATCTTGAGCCTTGTGCACATCGACCGTATCTACTATTTTGTAAACTAAATACAAATGTGGAATCTAACAAACTGTGAATTTATCGTCGGGCTAACAATGCTTCATGCCATTGGATATTCGATTTATCTACAAATATTCTCATCCCTATCACGTATGCAGCAAATGGGACGGATGATGTGTATGACATCTAATATGGTATCAAATTGGAAAATATTGAAAGAAAACGTGCTAAACGATCCGGCTTTCTTCGGATCGGTTACAGGCTTATTTCGGGAGAGACCCTAAAATAAGTTACATAAGTGCTTATATTGCTTAGTATATGTTTTCAATTACTTTTTACACAATAGTTTGAATCTATGTTGATACGCTAAGGTTCAGTGATATGAAGGTGATATGGTTAAAAACATGTTAACTTTTAGCTATATTTCAATTCACGTTGCTCAATACTGTGTATTGGATTTTTGCTATGCGTTGTAATATTTTTTTTTTGTTTAGGGGTTTTATGTTATTTACTTTTAACACTTACATAAAAACTTTACGAAATCATTATTGCATTGACTTTATTCTAAAAAAGTAGGTTAGTTATTTCAGAATAAGTAAAAGTAGTAAAAGTAGTAATAGGTAGTAAAATTTATCCATCACATCGAGCGACAACGGAAGTTTATTGGTTTGATAATAGTTTGTCAAAAAAATCATCGCGATTTCAGAAATAATGTCATAGGTATCTTCAAAATAATCAATCCTAAAGGTATTTTTTTGCATTGATATCTAATGAGGAATAAAGAAAGAATACAGTAAGTACAGTAATTTTTCTTCGAAGCCGTACAATTAAGAAGTATGGACTGTATTAAACGTGTATTAAAGCTACTCGCTTTATACTACACCCAGTCTACTATACTATAAGTGCATTATCTTCTCAACTCCATCTCTCCTGAGATCATACTGGTAACATTCTCCTCATTGAATGTTTCAGTTGAAGGAGATACTAACTGCTTGATGTAAGTAAGATGTATGTATAACGATGCCGATCATTTACAACAACAAATATAAACAACTGTATTCACTTTTAGAAAAGTCGCATTTGTTTATATGAATAACACCAAATAATACGCTTGCCGGTTGACTAAAGCTATAAACAACGACAATAGTGAAGAAGGGTGGCAAATAAACCTATAAACTTGTCCATAAAAATAATATAAGCTACGATTTTTGTGTAGCGACCCTACAACGGCGGGCGTTGGTTGTTGTTCCCATTCATACAAATCCGGAAAAAAATAAAACAAATATTAAGGGCGCCCTCGCCGACCGAGCTTCCCGCCTCGCACATTAGTGCTTCTGAAAATGTCCCATTCTTATTCAAATATTTCCGGCAATTTGTTTGTCCTATCGTTCAGAAGGGTATAGGAAGGGAAGGGGTAGTTGTTGGCTCGAAGTGAAAACGGACCTTCGGATACAAATGTACCTTTATGTTGTTTTTTTATGAGCTCAATTGGTAAGATCAAAAATTTATATTTTATTTATACATATAACCTCAAAAGTTCTTAATAAATAAAGTGGACATCTAATTTCAACAAGCAATATCAATCTATATATGGTACTGATGAAGCAATTTGTTTGATTTTGTTTCAGTAACATACAAATTATATAGTATAAAAATTCCGTGATATGTTTGTTTTGCGAGATTGATAAAACAAAAGAAAAAATGTTCTTATACCTGTAAATTGATACAGTATAATAATGTTATTTTTGACCAGCTGAAATCATGACCAGCATGAAAAAATCCAGTGAAAATGTCTAAGTAAATTTTAAATGAGAATAAATTGTATTTTTTATTAATCCATACCATACCAATATCGACCAGCGATATTACATTTTATTAAATTTGGACCCTGGATATTAAATTTGAGGAAATATTTAGAAGTAAACCAAGTACCACGCATCGCGAATTGTTTCGTTGTTGGAAGGAACTCTTATACAGTTGTATCTCAAAGTACAAATAGTATTATCTATAGGTACATAGTTTTAACACCTAGATAAACAATCTAATACATTACACAAATAGTAATATTTATATTATACTATGCATATATCTAGATTCATGAAACAATAAAACAAACAAAAACATTTATAATTATTTAAAAATATAAAATAAAACACTTTGTGTTTTAAAAATATTTCTACAGAAATTCTTTAAAATATAGCGGAAGTAAAGGAATTATAGAGAATCTGAAATACATTTTCAGCGCACGAAGCGGAACTGCGAAATGGCGGCGGCAAAATGTTTCATGGTTTCAACATTTAACATAATTTGTTGTTGTACGTGTTTTCAGGTACAAATAAATATACTACCATTTCATGTTATACTTCACGTTTCGTCACTTCTAAATTGTACTCATATTTATATTAAGAACAGTTTAGTACAGTTGTTGATAGAAAAAAATCGTCAAGATAAATAATACTATTAATTGTTATAAACATTATAACCAGGTGAATTATACATATAATTAGTAATAATTTATTATGTTCCTGAGAGTCGATTGGTTGTTATTACCAATTAACACAGTTCGCAGTTAATGTTTGAATGATTAAAGTATTTTTTTTATTTTATGTACTCGTATATAACATATATAGGAATATAAAAAATAAATCAATTACCCATTTACTATTATATAGTAAATGAGTACTATAATATACTAGTATAATATAGTAAATGGGTAATTGATTTTTTTTTATACTGATTTTGATACTTTTGGTAATTGATCACTAAAATAATGTTTTTCTAATGATGTGTGGTCTATAAGGGGTTTATGAGGTTAAGTACATTGATCTCAATTAATTTGGAACATGTGTAGGTACTTTATAGTCTGCGTAATGTATGATAATATGCCAGTACATGCGTAGTACGAGTACATACATGTGTATCTATTTATTAAGTCTGTTCGAGCCTTTATATATTCTGTATTAATGGCATAGAGATAAAGTTTAATTATTTATTTAAAGCATACAAATTTTATTTCTTTGTTATTGTTTATGATCCGGGTACCTATTAAAAATTGCTGCAAACTTTACAACAGAATTAATAATGTGAGAATTATGCAAATTTTATGCTCTGTCTTCCAAGCTATTAAGTACTTGTCTTGCACTCAATTAAGACGTTTTTTACCCTAACCAATTGGCGTTTTCACATAATTGGACTTAATAACTGGAAAAACCGAGGTGGAATGCGGATATTCGTTGCCAAAAAACTTTGCGAAGTTTTGTTAATGCCGTCCGAGTGTATTACTTACGCCGAACAGACTGCTGTTCGTTGCAACTTCAGTTTCAGAATGCATAAACATAACTCTAAATTGCAGAAAGTTTTAAAAGCATTTATGGTTATGGAACAAGTACAGCAGTGCAAACGGTTTAATAGCAATGTTTACAAACATATTTAAGAATTAAAATTTATAGTGATGCTAATGGCGCCGAAAGTTGACTGATATATTGTGTACTGTAAACGTAAAAATAACAACATTAACAATTCGTCGTCAGCACGCAGTGACTTTAATAATTGGATTTTATAATAATTCAGTAAGTGATGTCCATTTAAGAAATTTACATGTAGCAATGATCACGTTCCTTTTTTTTCTTAATGTAACGTACCTTTATAATATAACTACAAAATATACAACTATGTACGCTTAACACTCAATACTGAAATATGCCGAAGTTTCGTAATTATTTACATAGGCGTAACTGGTATTCGAACTGGGCCAAACCACTGGCTGCTCTCACCCTCCCATTCGTAAATGTCAATATGAATGACTAAACGAGCGTACATAGTAAGTGTGGTATCGTTTTAAATACTTACGAGTAATAGAATTTTTTAAATAATCAAATTTACGATGACAAGATAATTTGTTTCTATTTTTATGTCTAATGTCTACAAAGTAGATAGACAATAACAAAATTTATTATCAGTAAATACACTATAAATATGTTTTCCAATAGTTGCCGCTTGGTTTGCCGCTCTTCTCTAATAATATTATGTTGAAGATTGAACAGGCTTAGGCTAAAAGGGTATGCGGGCAGCGTCAATTTTAACAATGAATTATAGATAACACATGTTTACGAATTTGTTCATTATTACTGGTTGTACGGTTTTCATACAACATTTTACATAATTGAGTGTGCATTTAATACAAGTCTCAGCGAATGTGGTTGATATTTCGTTTCGTTTTAGTCCGATCATAATACATTGCATTTTCCAAACGCTTGGCCGATGCGGTGCGCTTGGCATGCGGTCCCTACTAAGTCAATACCATTAATGTTCCACGCTGTCCTACCAACACAATGAAAATGAAATTCCTTGTATAAAAAAGATAGGACAAATAATGCTGTTGTCGCATAAACGAAAGAATTGACTGGAATATTAATGGATTGAGTTGTAGCGCATTCAGTTTGAACCACTGTATATTCGGTTTTAAATTCAATTCCCTCAAAAGCTTTTTGTAAAAATAAACAAAGTATTTTCTGTCATTATTGTAAGGTGTTGGGATAAAACGAATGTCGGAGTTCCGGACTCCTGTTTATTTTGCCATGGCTGGAAAGTAAAAATTTGCATTGCCCTTAATACTATACATATATGGAAACACTCAATCTCGTTTGAGATTCTCTATAATGGTCCCTTGAGCTCGTGAAAGAGGTATACCAATACTTATTTGGGTAGCGTAGCAGACTTCGGCCTTTTCTCTCTTAATTCTGGGATGGTTCAATGAAGTTCAATGATGGGCTATGATCATTATGTTGACCGTAGGCACTAGGACTTCTATCTCGCCATTTTTTAAACCCCCTATTCTCTACTATTCGCTATAAGATCGAGGCCCAATAGCCTAGAACTTTATAATTTATTAATTATAAAAAAAATCCGTTATATTATCCATCAATATTATGATACAATTTATGTATTTTTAAATAATTTATTTATCAGTAACATTTCGGTATTACTACCATTTATTGTTCAGAATAAACTGTAAAAGTCTATGTAAATTGGGTTTAAACGAACATTTAATTGCTTTTTTTTTCTGTACATTCTTAATCTAGTCGAACTATTTTAATTTTTTTTTATAATTTGACCTACATTACCTTGTGCTTTGATGTCATAGTCTGACATGCTATGTGTGTTAGGGCTGCAATGTAAACACCGTTAAATATGAAATACCGCGAATGTGATGTTACTGACGCACCGAACACTTCCATGAAACGATTTGGAAATTTGCTTTGACCCAAATTCTTTCATCTAACAACATGTAACTTCAATTAGTGATATACATTTTGTAATTCGGGTTCGAAAACCATATATGAAGCCACTATTATATACTTTGCATAAGGAAAAGAGCTATAAAAACTACATGTGTTATTATTTTATCGCATATAATAATAATGGTACGATTATAGTCTGTGAAAGGCTTGTATCTTGAGCTTTAACTTGGCACGTATCTTGTAAATCATTTAAATACAGATTTAGTATTAAAATTTTGTGAGGCCTTGGCATAAAAGCACTGTCCGGCAATTACGTAAATGCAGTAAAGGCTTAATAATTACCCTAATTTATGAACAGTTTGCAAATTTTAGAACACTAAACCTAGGTTTTGCGTCCTTGTTATAATGCCTTATATAACACATTATCCGAACACTGGTCGTGTAGCTAAGGCAGTAAGAGTTCATCTGATTGTAAAGTGCAGGCATCAACATCGTTAAATAATGTCATGTAAATAAATAAAAAAATCTTGAATACTGTGTACGTACTCGTACGTACTATATTACGTACTCGTACGTATGTATTTACTGGTTTGTGGAGGATGTTTCTATCTTACGTTCTTGGATATTAAGCGCCCGAAAATATATTGCACTACATTTTAATAGCCCATAGAGATGTAAAGTCAAGCGATTATGGCCGTATTCTGTGGTAAAATATTGTTTGAGCCTTCTTGGCATACTCATTCTTTGGTAAAATCTATTGTACATTGTTATTGAATATTACAATTTTAAGAGATAGAGGTAAATGGAAGATCGCTTGTGCCGAATCATTATTTGTTTGGCATATTAGTGTGCATGTATATTTTCGGTTTCATCTAATTATAAGGTTTAGACTTCTGATCTAACTGTCAGTATTCGGAATTCAAATAATGCGCCCACACCGCAAAAACTACGAAATCCAATGAACCGTAAGTTGAACATTGTTTTGTATATAGCGCTTATGTTATATTAGGTATTTCTTATAAGATTCAGAACTTTCATCTGAAACTGCGTGTCAGACTACCTTTGAGGCTTTCGCTAGTGACGGTAATGACGTGCATTGTTAATGTAGTGCATGCCTTGCAGTATTCTGAACTGAGAGTAAGCAGAATCCCGTAACTCATTAGGTGGTCTGAACTTAGTTCTTGTGAGTTGCAACGGGTGTTTTAGCAACCTTTGCTACGTAGTATTTTTTATTTGTTTAAGAAATATTCGCATTCTCTGTTAAATTTGAGCGGTATGTAGCAATACGATCATACCTCTAATTCAATTATTGAATTATCAACTTTTTGTATTGTATTGTTGAATTATCAACTTTTTGTGACTGGTTTCTGTTCGTGGTTTTAAGAAAGAAGACAATGAAATCTTCTCTATTAACCACAAAAAGCAGGCCAACGTTTAATCTTAAGTGAAATTAGCGTCATAAAATTGGACAGCGTGTTCGACACGGCTAAAGTTCCGCGCGGAAAGTCGTTTAACCTTCGTGCACTAGAAACGTGGGATAGATTTAATCGGTTGCGCGTGGATGGCCACTTGGCTACAAATTTATGTCCCCGCCCATTGCATTGGATTTCACGTGCTTGCGATCGGGACTTTATCCCATTTATCTACAGCCGCGCGTTCACAGGACTGACAAATTTGCTGTCTCACGCTTGACAAATGAATGAGCGCTGTAGCACCAACATGTCACTAAGGGCTAATGTGGGGTTTGATAAATATTAGTACATCTCAAACGAGCTGTGCAAAGTGATAAATAAGACCTGCTCGTGTACTAACTTATATTTTTTTTTATCAAACTATAATCCAAACACGTAAATTAATAAAATAAACTTAAAGTGTAGCATTTTTTAACATACGTGATAAAAATAACGACTCTTTGTAAACCAGGAACATAACTTGCATCATGTCATTTCTGAATCAGAGAGGGAAATAGACAATAATATGTACATTGTTAAATTATGTAGTTATTTGTTTGCCGAATAGTGTAAAAACGAGTAGTATAACGAGTTTCATACTCGTTCGTCTTAGGTCGGTACGTACGTGTGACTTGCCGACTTATGATAAATCAATTAAAAATTATTAATAGATACTTATCTAAAAAGCAAGTATATCTCTTTTATCGTCCCGTTTAAATAATACACAGCTCAATGGTTACCTATTAATTTCTTGAAGGTAATTTAGAATTCAAGTAGCTGAATCCATGAATCAAATGACTGCTAAATATTTTTTTTACAACTGTTTTCAATGCAAATTAAAAAGAAAAATAAAATATTTTAAATATTTAGAATGTACATTATGATAGGACGATATCAAATGATATTAACATTTTATGCAGTATATTTGTTTATTTGTACCTATCCAAGTCTGAACTCCGTCACGTGTATGGCACCCGTTACGGAGCCGAGTTCACGGGACAGATAAATTAGCCGTGTCACGCGTGACAAATTAGTGTACCCAGTGGAACAACATGTCTCTGTGATCTAACACGAAAACTTTACTAAGTAAATATTAGATAAACGAGATCTCACCATTTGTTCATCTTATCACATACTGTTACACAAATTGTTTGTTGTTCCTTTGATAGCAGATACGAGTAAATATACATAGCAGCAAACAGCAGATAACTCCGATTTACTAGCAAATGTATGGTACATTGCAATGCAGCCATTCTAGTTATACAATTTCGCATAAATTCGGATTCGTATTATGGATTCGTGTTGGACAAGTATTTTTCACCATCTCTCGTTAACCTGTTTTTTAATTATAGGTCTAAAGAATATTATAAAAGATTATTTCACGCTAATAAAGTTTGTAAAGTGATAATAATATTAAAAATATTGGTTATGAAACGATAAAAAGCTCAATAATTGTAATGATCATCATTCAGACAGAAAAATATGGACTTTGACTTTATTGAAGATATTTTAAAATTCAATAAACATAAACAAAAGAAGTCAAGACGTATATATTAATTAATAGACAGGTTACATTGTCGGCTTGTCTTATATGTTTTATTGTTCGTCTATTAGTTTTTATGCATACCTTTTAAGATTACGTCTAATATTTTCATCTTGAAGTATCAATCAATAGATATTGAAGCTATTGTTAAAAATTATATGGTATTTTTTTAAATTCTTAAATACCTGTTGGATTTTATTACGTTGATATTATAATATCGCAATTTCTGTACGCTGATACACTAATTTGTCCGTCGGATTGACGATAAAGTAAAAGTAAGTATAATTATGCAATCATGGGTCGTACTGTTCCATCTACAAAAGGAAACTTTTGCCTGCAGTGTAAATACGTATACAATATCAATTAAATTCTCCTTTAGTATAAAGCGCGGAACAACGTAAATAACCTCTTTAAAACGTCAGCAACTGGAACAATGGAGTTTAAACGTTTGCTAAGTGTAGCTGGAAAGTCACGGAGAGACGTTGCAAACAAAAGGAGTAACTTGACTTGTAACCGTAGATTCGGTGTAAGGCCTCGTGCACCCTGTGAATAATTGAAAAAATAATAATTTTTAATTGATGAATACATGATATACCATACATTCTTCCTTTGACCTAATTAAGCGTTTTAAAAATAGAACACAACTTGGTAAAACGACGGAGAAAAACATCGTGGGGAAACCTGCACCCTTGACAGTTCTCCATAATATAAGATACAGTTTTAAAACTGCCAACACGCACTTGGCCTGCTTGCTAATTGTGACCTTAAACTTTTTTATTCTGAAATCAGGCTTTTTCAACAGTGGAATTATTGTTATTATCATTATAATAGAAGATTCATTTGATTAACATTGAAATTATTAAAAAATACGACCATTGTTTTTCATATATTATCACGGAAATGAGGCGTTTTAATTTCTTAGTGTATAGAGCAATAAGAATATGTTTATTTATTACTTAGGCATACTTACGAGAAATTAAAACGTCCGCATACCCGTCTGTCCGATCATGAATGTCGCTCAATCGTATTTTTTACACCACGGACCATTAAACACACATCCTTGTTTAATACATTTCCATCGTTGTGCTTGTTTAATGTAATGTAAGTACGCAAACAAAAACTTATACAAACAAGCACACATTAATAGCGGTTTCATTTTCGGGCTCATATCATATACGGCTGAATGAATAACTTTTGGCATTTTTGTAGAATTGCATTTTATTGTCAACTTGTTGCCGTTACATGGGTTGCCTTGGGTTTCCTAGTGTGATTCTGTAAAGCGAAGATTAAATAATCCATTATTCCCTATTTAGATTAGAGTACAATATTTAAGTTGTCAGTATTGCATGGGAGCCACTGATTATATCTGATACTTCATCCTGTTACAGGTGCCTAAGTTATTTATTCTATTATACGTTTACAAATCAGGTTTCAATTGATTAACCCGAGGAACACTTCACCCTTGCTGAGAGATAGAAGCTTTCACATAGTATGCATAAGTAGAGTACACTAAATAAGCATGTAGTAGTATCACTAATAAGTACTGTGTTATCGATAGATGGTTAGGGGTATCTTAGGGTCAAAGTGTCGCAAGCCTTAAAGATGGATTTAAACTTCTGACAAATGATGCAGGAGTATGCTTGAGGCTTCCTCCTGTTGTACGACAACCCCGTGTATTAAAACGGGACGTATAAGTGGTCCAGTCAATTCAAGGTCAATAAAACCTAAACGGAGTATGGAATTATCCAGTCACAATGTCCAAAGGTAAATAATAGTTTAGACAAAACTTACTGCTACCAAATAATAAGTAGTAATTTATGTAGTTAGTTGAATACCTAGAGCAGTGTTTGTGTAGTGTATCTTAAATTATAATGTCCAACAAATTAGACACTAAGTTAGTACGCTAAATGTATTTAGCCACAAGCAAGCCAGCTGTGCTTAGGATATTATTTGAATGAATATTAATAAAGTTCAATTGTCTGCTGGTATGCGATAGCTATTAGAAAATAGCATTCATTCTGTGGCCTTTGTATTATGGATCAGAGTTCAAACGCATTACATTGTTCAATTTTGTTAAACTCAGTTGATGAAGTTATTATTGTAAGTAGTTAGTAATACTCGTAAACACATTTTGAAATACTTTGCCACAGTTAAAAGCTTCTTTTCCTATATTCGTCTCAAGGATTACAAATAAATAAACAACGATAGTAAATTTAATGTAAAATATATAATTGCAGTAATAGTTTATAGGAGTTATTGTAGGCATATTGGAATTGGGTTAAAATTTATAAATTCCTATATCAAGAGCCGATATAAACTAAGGTATTACAATATATTTATCAATTCATAATTCAAGAGTATTTCATTATACCTTTTTAATGATATGTTATAAGTCATATCGTTCTTCGCTTCTTTATAATTCTTAAAATATTAAATTATTATTCAAATTTTCACAATAAGTATTTATATACGAGTAGCGAAATAATGTTGCAATTACCCATTTACACTCCACTTAAGAAAGTGTAGTGTGTTAAAATTCTAGTCATTTTTACTTCCAAATTTATGATTACAATACCAAGGGTGGGTTCCCTTCAAAAATATAGGTACTGTTATGTTAAGTCTAAAAATCTCATACGTATAAGTTATCCTCAAATGCAAATTTATTGGGGAAAATAAAGCAAACCTAAAATTATTCTGAGAAGGGGCGCTCAGAGACGAAAATGATGTATATGATTTCCTTGGCCTGGGAAAAACATGAAATGTGGCCACAATGGCGGATATGAATCGGCGGTCGACTTCTTACGGTCTCATAATGTATAGTGTGATGTATTACGTACTTTTATATTATTAGTAGTAAAGTAAATAAAATATAAACTTTAATATCTATATAATATATATGTAATAACGTGTATTTGTTTGATATTACAGTTTAATTTTTAACATATAGAATGGTAATTGTGTTTCTGGAAACTTAATAAAAAATAATTATTAACGACACATTGAATGTGGGCCACTGTTTCAAAGAAAGAGATTTATATTTCATGAAGTCTCCCAGATATCTAAAGAAAGATCTAATAATATAAAATATAAACCATACTATCATAGCGTGTTTTATTTAAATTTAATAATTGTTTGATTAATGTTCCGTTTACTCATAAATATTATAAAAAGTATACCGTAAGAATTGTAATGTAGATATAAAAGAAAATTAAAATATCTTCAAGCGAGATGAGGAACACTAAGAAAATAATAAGAAACGGGCAACGCTGTGGAGTTAGTAATTACATTTCTATGAATATTAATTTGTATTTCAAATTAATTCTCACCATGTGCCTTTGTGCACCGGTGTAATTAAACGTTTCATGGTCGTTGAAGAATGTCAGCCGTGGTTCCTTTATGTTCGAATGTTTCTATCGAGCGATCGCTGATTTAAATTCTGATAAACAATCAATCATATCAATATGTTTATAAATGATTGTCGATGGCATTATTGGGCATACAGATAAAAATAATGAACTGAAATTAACCTATTAGTGAGACGAAAATATATCACTTAACTAGATTCGTTATAAAAGTATTTCGTTCTTCCAACTAAAATGTATTGTAAAATAGGATTAACAACGGATTTACGGTTGATCTTTTTTTAACTGCTTTCTGCCTACCTGGTTAGGGACCTGGCGTGACGATTTGTATGTACGTACATAAGTATGTATCTTTTTAACGGTTGATGTTTGAACAAGTAAGTAAGTACATAAGGTACATAAGGTACAACTGTAATAACAACTGTTTCTACCGTCAATCAGTTATTATTACAACAATTTGTGTTTTAGTCTGAAGGGATTAGAAGCCGGTTCACGTTTATGCTTGAGGCAACTATCTTGGTCGTTACGAGTAGAACTAAATAAAACTAAAAGCTCTGGCAGCTGGCTCATGTTACTAATAGTCCTATTACCGTACCTAGTACTGTACTCAATGCATGAATAGTAAACAACTAATATTTTTATTAGTACTTATTGGTAACTGAAGCAATTCACTCTATAGTTCCATTCCTACTGTCCTATTAGAGGTTCGTTTTAGAAGTCCTTCGGTGGCAGTGCCCTGTTCTAACTGTATATTCTGTTTTTTTTTTTTATGTCCTTCCTAAACGACTGAACGTTTTGTTTTATTGTACATATAAGTATTCATAAAATAATCAATCACAGTCGCGAAATCATAGTTATTGAAACATTTCTGTACTGCTATATAAATAAATACCAGTCTATATCTACTAGTTTAAACTGCATCGTGGCATCGATAAGTAGTACTGGTGATAACCTTGAGAGCATGCATTGAGAAGAGACAATCACTGCATAACTGGTGGACGCACCCAGGTCGGACAATGAGTTATCGCGGGAGCCGACGAAGGAAGGTCGACTCGTCACGCTTGGGTTAAGGACACTAGGGCCAGAGATCCGGAGCTATGACATAATGTATTGAATAATACCCTTTCTACCATTACGCGTACTTCTGAAAATAATCATGAGAATGTGAAAGATATGTACAATGCAGAGTTAAACGTTGACAACGTTGTATAAGCGCAGTTAGTGTTAAGTGTTAAGTAGTGTCCGTTCTATTAGACCACACAATTAATTCGCCTACTGCACATTTTGAAAATTATTTATTTTCTAGAGCAAAAAAATATTTTACTTTAAATTTATTTTAGTGTGTCATATGATCCTACCCGCTTCAAATGACTTCATTGCTTCCATTTCCTCTAGCTAGACCCTTTACCGCCCCCCTGAAAGCCTTCAGCATCAACAAGGAGGCGACAGCACCCTCTTTAAGAAAGACTGTATTAGAGGCTGATCACACATGCGTTGCTTCTTTTGAGTATGCACAAAACCGAACATATACCTACCAACATCACTTACGGCATGTATGCCGCTTTGCAGATTGTAACTGTAACGTCTGCACATGCGGAATTTGTCATCATAAGTTGAGACGGAGTTATGGTAACAACCGAAAATATAAATTATGAAATGTTTATATTTATAAATTGAATGTTATTATTTACAAAGCATTTATTCCCCTTTGCCAACATGAAACTGTTTATCTGTCGAATGAAAACGAATTTAAACTAAGGCTTTTAGAGTCTACCAGTAAATTTATTACAATGATAAACCAATATCAGCTAAAGAGAACTAGTATCGTTTTAGTATTCTGATTTAGCTTAATAATAGTGTAACAATTTCGCTCGAATCGTACGGTAAATCAATTATCAAGCTTAACAAAAACCATTTCACGGAACTTAAGGAATCAAGTTTAGGAGTTTGTAATGTTTACGCGTTTGTTTCTTGTTTCAGTAATCAGAATATTGAAACAAACGTGTTCTTAATCAATAACAAAGTATTCCCAGTATTAGAAAAGTTTACATATTGGTAGTATAATTAACAAATTGTATAATTATGGTACTTAATGCCATATTTTTAAAATCTTTATAAATATTCGGTAAATTCGGTATGTAATTTTTAACTTAAAAGTTAAAGTTTTTTTCTTACAGCTGAATTCTTTTATATTTCGTTGCATTGTTTGTTAGTTGTATAGAGTGATAATTATTAACATACGTAATTATTGTCATAAATAAATGTTACCTATATCAAGTATAAAAGTTATGCTATGAGTGCTCTACGGAAATAATTAGCTACACAAATAATTATGTATTAATACATGTCACATATAAGATTTTACGTAGCAGCACATTTAATAACCTAAGTTTACCTATCTCTACCAAACACTACCAGTTTTAAAGTTTGAGTTTGTCACTAAATTAAGTTAAAATGAAAATCAGGTGATTTGCAATCTTAATTTTCTACGTACGTACTCGTATACAATATAAAGTTATACGTAAATTCATGGCTTGGTCGTGAATATTTATGTATGAACTATTTTTAGGAAAAAATATTTGGAAATGAAATTTTGATCTTGGCACGAATATTACAATATAACTGGAATCCCGAGCTCGAATTGATCAATTGCTCGGCTCAACGCCAATTCAAAATGGTTTGCAACTGCCTTAACGACTACCTATGTAATAACTACAAAGATAGATTGAATGTCGTAAAATAGTTTGCTCAAAATTTCTACTTATTGTTTATTTAGGTTGTTGCCAGATCACATATCAAAATGAATGTTTCTTCCTAATTAAACGATATATCTGTAATAAAATAATTGTTATACCAGTACTAATTTGGTCAAATAACATTTTATTTTCATTTAATAATTGTAGTGGTAACAGATAGCACAGTTGTAACAGATGGTAAAGGTAGTAACAGATGAAACTGGTAGTGGTAACAGCACTACCACATTATTTATCCATGTGATGGTAACATTTTTCAAGAAAGTATTTAGATACCAGACAAAATAACAAATGTTGAATTTGTTCCTATATTTAATCATGTTAAAGAATTAAATTTGGTATGCTATCTAACATACAGAAAACTGTACTGACAGGAGCAGCCACTTTTCTCTTACTTTGTCGTTATAACGGTGGGTAGCGCATGTGTAAACACGACATGATATATTTTGCGGGCGACTCGTCACCATAGCCGTGACAAAGTGCTGAAACGTGACAATCTCTTTTCTAGTTTTCTGGCCTGCTGTTATTATACCAAACTTCTTTTAGACTGGAACACATATTTATACAAATATGCACGTATGAATTTACTGAAGTTTAAATTATGTTATGTATAAAATTGCAATGTTGTTGCTCAAACATAACTTTCGATCCTCTCTTCGTCATTGTGCTTACTCCGTTAGTGTCCATTGTTTCTGTGTATATGCAGAGAATGTGTTAAAGTAATAAATGTGTAAGATGCATGTACAATGTTATATTGTGTATTTTTGCGATCTATAATTTAACCGAAACCTATTGAATTTCGATATATATATATATACTTGGTGCATAGAGAATTAAGTTACAAGATTTTCAATAGATTACTTAATATTTATCTGCCATGTTAGCGATATCATGACTTGTTAGCTTGAAACACTTATAGTATAGTTCGACAACTTTAATAAGGATCTTAACCTATGATGTCATGAAGCTTCGGAAATTCTAGCGAAATAACATCCTCAACATAATGTGTCCATGAAGTTAATGGTCAAATAGCTATTGAAAGCTGTGACACACGAACACATTCTTAGGAAATCATTAAGATTTCTGCACAAGATATTTTAGCTGAAAATCATAGCAAGGTTTCCGCTGGCTTTGTCCGTCGACCTACGTAGCTAAGCTGATGAATGATAGCTACAAAATGTGACACTTTTGACACGTTCATGTATGTATAATGTCTTAACTTTTCTCTTCTCTTATCTCTTAATGTATATAAAAATCCTGTGTCACGATGTTCGTTTGCGATAATCTACGATAATACTGAACTATTTGATCCAACTTAAAAGATAGGCTATTTTTTTATCTCAATTGATAATCTCATTATTTTATTACAAAATCAATGTCTTTTTTATAGGACAACACTTAGTCGGACAAACATCTTGGTAAGTGATTTTGATATATTTCACAATATGATTTAAAATATACATAAAACCACGGCAACGCGTGGCCAGTTCCACTAGTATCATAATCATAATTAATGAAATAATTTAAGTTTGAAAGATTTCGTTCAATAGGACAGTTACTGTCCTATTAATTAATTCCCATAAATTACTTAAAAAGAGGAAAAATCGACATCTTTAACATATTCTATGTATGGACATTAGGTATGTTTATTTATTAGAGATCGTACAAATGTATTATATCAAAAATTCTCGCTTTCACCGGCTTTACACAGAACAGACTCAAATACGATTGTAAAAAAATTTTAGCATTGTTTTCTGTAATGTGTTTGTTTTTATTTTGATATTTTTACCAGTTTGATTTTGGTAGAACAATTAACTTTATTGCTATGAAACATTTTGCTTAGCAATAATGACAAAAGTTCCGCATCCGTATTACCAGTGTGTGAGGAGACAAGCTTACGTTAGACTTCGCCGTAGCGTTAAGTTTACGTTGACAATGTAAACTACGGCTTATTACACGAACTGAGCCCTACCTGAACTCTGGATGCTAGCACGGCCTGATGTTTTATATTATGTATATTGAGGTTACTTAATACCTTATTTTGATGGCGAATGTATATCCCATATTATTGAAATTATTATTTCATTGTTAATATAAATGCTATTATCAATAATTTCAATATTCGTAGTAGCCCGTAAAGGTAGGTTTTACAAAATTATATGTCAACATAAGCTGATAAACTATAGGTATATAAAAAGTTATGATATGCATACGTTATATTATAAATTTTACATCTAAACACGGAACATATTTATGCACATCACACAATTTTTTGTCTCAGGTGGGAATCGAACCCATTCCCGTTCATTGAGCGGTCAGGATTTTTCAACAAATAGACCGGTGGGTTATTTAAAACCAATACTGTTAGTTACTTTGACGACTTTTGTATATTTTCAATTCATGACTCCTTAACTTTATAAGTGTAATTTATACTAATTAAACAATACATACTCGTACATGTTTAGCTTGTGCGTTATTTTAATTAAGCCTGGGCCCATTGCTTAATTTAGGCGAGTTCGTCCAGCGGCACTCTCGGTAGTCTCTGCTGACTACACATAAATAGTGCTTCGTAATTCCCTGCAAATTGCTTCGTACAATTAAAGGAACGGTCCGGTGTAAAGGTAGCTTAATTGTAATTTATTTTCAGTCTGTTTCGCTTTTACTTATAGCATAATTGAATTACTTTATAAACTTACCTTTCTTGTATATTTCTCAATTAAAAGCTCAGAGCAAATTGAAATAAAATTAATACTCGGTAACGTTAATTAGTAGTAAATTACAAATTTTGTTTCTACGTAAATTTTCTATATTATGGTTTATTTAACCAAAAGTATTTACGCAAATAATTTTTTAACTGTAACCGGGATGTTGGGTTTTAGTACAGATTTCAAATGCAGTCAGCGTTCAAATATATTTGTGGACATATATTTATTCTGTCTCAGCGGACAACTCACCACAAGTGCTTGGTTATGCATGCCGCGCTTTGGTCCGCAAATGCTCTGCCAAGTGCATCGGTCAAACGCAATCTACTTTCTAACTTACATTGTATAAGCTTCGGGACGATATGCCTGAAGTTGCCCGCCGCCACCTATTGGTTTGCTTTTGAAATGGTTCCAAATATAAGCAGACTTTTTAGTTTTTTTATACAACTCTTGCGCTGAAATTACGTTGCATACGGCATATATATGTGTAGCGCTACGTATGTTTGATACTTAACCATTTAAAGTAGCCTGCAATTACGGTTTTGTTATTTTATAATTTAACGACGGGTATAGAAGTTGATACCTAGCTGATAAAGATAAATAAAAATAAAGGCTTTTTTCTGCTGATTACAGAAGGCGTCGAAACAGTTCTGTCAAGTGCATAAAATCTTGAAGTAACATAGACAACGTTCATGGTTTTCAATATAACAAAATTATAATTTTCTATAGTTACGTTACTTAAAATATGTATGTATAAAAATTGTTTTTGTAGAAGCCGAAAATACAGCACATACGGCATTTAAGGAGACAACTCTACGACAAATTGTGTTAAGCAGCTCGGCACGTCAACACTGACCTTGGAATCTAATGCAATTTAATACTCCGTCACATTTGGTATATTACTTTGCAAGCTTTTTTCTGTTCTTACTAGGTTTTCGTATCTACTCATATGTTTTTATACAACATAGCAGCCCTTGAACTTCCTTGTTATTATTTGTTTAACTATCAAATGACTTACTCATACTAACTTGGCCGCTAAAAAACCTATACAATACGTTTCTTTCTATTTTAATAAATCTTCGTTTGCATTAAAAAAATAAGCACTTTACTTTTATTAATACGCAAGGATCATCAAAAATTGAAATTATGTTCTAAAATAGTTCGGCATTCCCCAAGATTGTGAGTAAAATATATGTAGTTACATTCTACCATATTACTCAAACAAATGGACATTGGTTGAGCTTTGATAGAGCTGTGTAAACACAAACCGGGTATGTAATTCTCGTTAGGACAACGCTAGAGTATGAGTTTTAACCTTCTTTACTATATTTATAACGCCGTAAATAACAAAAACCAATAATAACGATTGTGACTAAAATAATAACATGACACTGAGTGATGGATTAAAATGACATAATTATTGACGGCATGTCAGGCATGTTTCTAAATTTTAGTTGTTGTTAAGTTTATTATAAATTATATTACATTGAAGTCAACCATATCACAATTGACTACTATGTTAGTATATAGGGAAGAAGCAGAACCAATTTTCGATAAAATAATTTTCTACGTAACAGCTACTTTGCTGATACTTTATGTGATAAAGGTAATATATTGTATATTGGTGGCAATGTTAATTAAACATTTCGCCGGTAAATATATTATAGACTGATATACATAATGCCTGGTCGAATAAGTTATAGCTAAAACAGACATTGTTAACTTTAAAAAAACAATTTATTGATAGGTTACGAAGTATTTGTCCAGCGGACGACATAACATTCAAGATACAGTACGATCTCAGCATAGGATATCTGATCACACCGCATCACTATTGCCCACTTGTAATGACGTTGGTAAAGAAGAGAGAAAAACCCGAAAAAGGCAAAGAAGGAGACATCACCATAGAAATACTTCAAATCAATGGCCTTTAGTAAACATCGCATGTTATAGCGAATACGACGAATTTGAATAAAGGATCAAGCTGTTTAAAGTCAAGATTTACGTATTAAGATAAACACACGTAGGTTTCTGTTACAAGGTCTTATTAATAATAATAATAATAATAATAATAATAATTTTTTATTAGCCAAAACTACAGTCATAAATATATTAGGGGCCCTGACTCCTAGAAAAGCGT